>CABFVX010002870.1:25033-58731 GCA_902151425.1 Timema shepardi | reverse complement strand
ATATATATATATATATCCATACATAGACACCTACGTAAATAAACAAAATTGACAAAGCTCATTTTGAAAACTACTTAGAAATCGAGGCCAGATAATAAGTTTACCATTGTTACTATTTATCATTAGCAAACTACATTATCTTTTCTTCGTGTACATGCAAGAATAATATCTTGATTAATTTTGTCTGCGAGTGCATTGCCTGAATGTTACTTGCCAAGGGTGTAAAGGATACGACCCACGATGATTTGTTACTCGACATACACACGGATGATGAACGTCCAGTAGCGTCTCACCCCACTTTTAAGAAGTTATTTACAGACTTCATCATTTACCGTACCCCATACAAAGTTTTCCATAAAACAGAGATTATTATTTTTGTCACCAAATCTCAGTATATGTTAAGGCTATACGCATACATTAATCACATTGATAAAATAGGGTTGAGGAAGGTAATATTTTAGAGAAAATTTATCTAAATTTGCGTGAAGGGATAGGAAGAACCCATTCAGGAAAAAAACACCCTCAGTTCACACGATTCCGGGATTCGAGTTCAAACCTTATCGTCATCGGCAATTCAAACTACTGAGTGATGTCTTAGCGGAAACGTGTTGAGCTCGACTGCTGAGGACGGGGAGATCGAGGTTCGAGTCTCGGTCGGGTGAGCTGGGGGTGGTTTTTCTTAAATGGTTTTCCACTATTCCTCCACACAAATGCGGGTTCACTTCCTCTATTTCAACCATCCCAATTCCTAATCCATTAGCGTAACTAGTACTTAAAGCGTATAATCCGAACGGGTAGTAAGACACGGTGCTAAATAATAATAATAAATCTTAGCAGAAAGTAATTAAATTGCGCATCCACTTTAGTGTCCGCATGGTCTAAGACATCATTCTCACAATATATTAGACTGCCGATAACGGAGAGAGCGGGGTTAAATACCAGTCAGGTGTATTAATTGACAATAGTTTTCCCTAAATGGTTTTCTACTCTCCCTCCATACAAATGTGGGTATACTTTCTCTAAACTCAACCTTCATCATTCCTACCCCATTAGAGAAATTAGTACATAGGTGTATAACCCAAACGGGTTGTAAGAAACGGTGCTAAAAAAAATTAGATTGCGATCACAAATACGCACTAAAATCTGTGTTGGATGTGATAAGATTTTTGTTTTGCTATCAAAAAACTATCTATCTCAAGTGGTAACGTAAAGTGCTACGTGACTTAACCGGTGTATATAAGAGGGATGATCAGAAACTTAGGTTTCCTGGATAAAGTGAATTAAAAAGTTATTTTACAAGTAATTATTAATTATTTTATAATCCTCTACTACAGTTATTTACTAACATAATCTTCACGTGCAAAAATACCCAAACTTTTTGAATGCGGGGACTACCTCTGAGATATTTGTATACCTCCACGCTTTTAGTAATATAAAATTACATATTATTGTGTTATAAATAGTAGAATATTTGCGAGACATATATAGTCGAAAGGTATATTTTAGGGATGGGACCCACAAATCTTCGAATCCTCGCAACCTGCGAGTCCTTAAGGATATTCGAGATTTGAGGATTCGAGAAAATATCGTATTCGAGACTCAAATTCTTAAGAAAAAAATAAATTTTTCAATTGAAATTTGCTTTAAATCTCTAATACTGCCTACTGATGCTCCAAAACCAACAACATTATAGAACAAACTCAACAACTAGGCTTCAAACCATTGATTTAACACTTAACTGAATGTATGAATGTTATAATAAATTGATAAGATTTTTATTTTTACTTTAAGTTGCTATTTCTATTTTATGTTATTTATTTATATTTCCTCATAGGGTCATAATTATTCCCAAGATTTGGATTCTAATTTGATATTCGGAATTATAATGTTAAATGAATATTCGAATTCTTAAAATATTGACTTCTACCCAACTCTAGTATTTATGTGTGTTGTAATTATATGGAATTATGCATCTCAATAATTTATTATTCACGTCTATATTCAAAATTAAGATATTTTAAATGAGAGCGGGTAGTAAGATTTATTTGTGTTAAGTTGTTAAGTTGCAAGGTATGGCGACATCTTCCTTCGTCTCGGTTTAAAAATATAACGCAGTTTCGTTAACAGAAACGCATCTGGATGACCACACCTTTTTTCTTTTAGGAAGCTTCGAGAAGGTAATGTCGCTAGATATACCCCTTCAGGGTAAGCATCTCTTCACTTTCCTTCCTGGTGAGGAGCCGTGTAGGTAGAGCCAATAAATAACATCTTAATCAGTGTTATAAATTTCACGTGTCGGGAATTATCGTGCATATAACGTAATAGTCGGGCTTTTATTAAAATCTACGTGTGAAATATCTAGCATAATAATATTATATAATAATAATTAGCATCGCGTCTTACTACCCGTTCGGGTTATACGCTTTAAGTACTAATTACTCTAATGGATTAGGAATTGAGAAGGTTGAATTATGGGAAGTGAGCCCGCATTTGCGTGGAGAGAGAGAGAGTGGAAAACCGATATCTAGCCATAATAACACCTGTATATCTACTTAAAATAAAAAACTATAAGACACCAGAACTTTTAACTTCTAAAATAAGACATGCCTTTTTAATTATTATAATTCAGAATAGAAAACTTGGACCCAATTCAATCATTATATCAAATGTCACCCTAATGGTGGCGTACAAACATTAATATATCAGGCTAGCTCTTTAAACATTACAGTGTGTTTATGTTAATGAAATGGCTGATGCCTTCTTTTTTTTTAGAAAAAATTATATTTGGTTAAATCGAAGACAGTTTCAACCTTAAATCTGATTATACATCAACGTGTTTAGATACTTTTATTTCAATGTAAAAGGAGCCAAAAATTCACAATTATAATTTGTGGGAAAATGCCTCAGGAGCTTCAAAACATTGTCAGAGAATTTTTGTGTTTTCAGGATGAACACGTGAACGGAGTTAAGACAGGTGATTTCTGGTTGGGAGTAGTTTTAAAGAATTAAGAACTATATGAGCTGCGGCCCCCTTGAAACAAGTCTTTGGTCCCTAGGCTGAGAACAGTGATGTATCAGTTCTAGCCTGTCAAGGGTGTGAATATTCTTCGAGATCACATCTGTTTAATTTACACGTCATTGCTGGTGGTTTCGATTCAGAGGTGACTTGGTGAGCCAGGCACGTATCTAGAATTTTCTTTCGGGTGGGGACTCATTATTCAAATATTGTTCGACGACGACGGTCATCTCAAGACTAAACAGCGGGGGGAGAAGGGGGTGGATGAATCTGACCTGAACGGAGAGGAAAAAATGTCAACATTTCGAAAAAAATATATTGAAGGGAACCCATTCTTGCATTCACTAATAATTGATATACTTTTTTATGGCTTTTAATAGAAGTTATTTTAATCTTACATACTTTTTATAAAAAGTAATAAATTCTCTATCAAAAGTTATAAAAATTACACTAATTATTAGTGAATGCAAGCATAGGTAGAATGTAATTTTTTTAATGGAATTTGGACATATTTTTATCTCAGCGTGTGGAGGAATTTCTGAGTATGTTACATTTTATTATTCGCGATGTTTAGTTCGGTTAATAAAGTGAACCAGGCCTCCACCGTGGTTCAGATTTCACGTTAAACTGTATATCCTCCATTTCATCTCACAATCATCCCAACATTACACATTAGCTTAAGTGCGTATAACCCAAATGGGTAGTTAGACACGGTTCTAATAATAATGATAGTAATAATAATAATAATAATAATAATAAAGTGAAACTTAAATTAATTACTAATGTGTTTTTAACTAGGAATTTGCTACTACAAGACAATATATACAATTACAAGATAATTTTATTATTTCTTATATTTTAATAATAATTTTTAATTTCCGTTTATATTTCGGGGGGTGGGCTTCAGCCTCACGAGCCCCTTCACCCCCACCGCCAGATACGTGCCTGTGGTGAGCCCACTATATATCCCAAGAACAGTTTCATCCTCTGTTTGTAAATTATAAACGACACTATCTAAGTCTTAACTTATATTATATTACCCGCCTCGGTGGCGTAGTTGGCTAACGCGCTAATCGTGTTGAGATTGACTGTTGAGGACGGGGAGATCGAGGTTCGAACCTCTGTTGGGTGAACTGGGGGTGGTTTTTCATAAATGGTTTTCCATTCTCCCTCCACGCAAATGCGGATTCACTTCCTCTAATTCAACCTACTCAATTCCTAACCCATTAGCGTAATTTGTACTTAAAAGCGTATAACCCGAACAGGTAGTAAGACATGGTGCTAAATAATAATATTAATATATTATATTCATCTACTCTTTACGAAAGATTCAGTTAGAATGTTTTCTAAAATGTTACTCTGTTAAATCGTTTAAGAAGCTAGCGAAACCCCGAAATGCTAATTTTGGTGTTAGTTAACTAAACTTTTCAGAACACATAGAGCACAAACATTACTAGGTCCCAGTTCTTCGCGGATATATTTGTTGACCGTCCCACGCTAATTTCTGAGTCAATTTCTCTTAAGCTTTCTAATTGATTTTCCAAAATCTTTTCCTCAACTTGTGGTGTGTCACACCTTTTGTTCAACGTTTGCGATGTTCATCCTGAATTAATTCTCTGCACCATTTTCTTACACGCTGAACAGTAACTAAGCTATAACAATATACTGTACTTCTATCAATTGTCTGCTAATTCCAATTAGATAAACATATTTAGCTTTAGAAACTAATATCACCACACACTTCACCACGGAGCCACGTTTCTGACAAGTTACCATTTTGATACAAACATTCCTATAAACAACACAGATTATCACTCACTCTCTTGGGATTATTTAAGAGCATCTTTATCACCCCATAGAGGAGTTCAATTTCTTTTGTTATATTATATAGAATGTAAATTGGGCCAGTAGGCGAGTTTTGAATAAAGAAACGAGTCTTTGACTCACGATGCCCTCTCCGATTGCAGTTTTCTTCGACCTTACGTAAGACAGCACCACAATCTATAAAATCGCGCCGCAACGGATGATATTAATTTTAAAAAACTTTTTACATGAAAAATCTGGCTTTGCCAGGGAGAAATATTTTATGGAAAAAATGTTAGAAAGAGAAAAAAGAGGAAAACTTAAATCTAACTAGAACTTTTAAAAAAAAGTTAGTAATAAGGGAAAAACTGATTAAAAGGATAAAAACGGCTATAAGGAAAAAAGAGGAAAAATGGTAAAAAGAAAAAAATTAAATCAAATAAAGATAAAAAAAGGATAAAAAAATTAAAAGGTGGAAAAACCACACTTAAAATTAGTGTTTTATAATAGTTGTATAGATTTCCATTTCGAGGGCTTAAATTTTAAAATTCGATATGTTCAGACGTAATTCGCCCTTACGAGAACGTGTATTGATTTATATGTCAAATTTATATTTTAAATCATATTAAAAAGTGTTTTTACATTAGTTTTAAGAATCTTGAGGGACCCCTTCTTCCCCATTTACTGATTTTTCATTTGGAATTTTAAGGATCAGATCTTAATGGTTATTTGGGGTAATTCTTATACCCACCTGAAAATTTCGTTATTTTAATTTTGGGAATTTTGAAAAACGCTCATCACACCAGCTCCTTTTCTAAATAGTAATTTTGACAGTTTTAAACCAAACGGAAAAATAGTTGCTTCTATTGGTTTTGGATATTGTAACCCTTCCCCATCCTTTCCAATTAAACAGCGTCTACTTCAAAAAATTCTAGTTTTAAGAGGAATTAGGTTATCTGGAGCTGTCCTTATAACTGTCTGCAAAATTTTAATTTTCTACCACACTTAAAAGTGTGTTTTTTTCTGTTAAGGCCCCCTTCCACTGTTTACCAAAATTGCGATTACAATGTTAACATATTCAGCCCTTACTATTTATTTGGAGTGGTATTTTTATCAGCTTACTGAATTTCGGCTTTCTTCCACAACGAAAAGTAGATGTTTACTATTAGTTTTTTAAATTTCGAAATCCCAACCTCTTTTCTCTAATTAATTCTTAGTAATGTCATATTCTAAATTTAGTGGGTTATCTGGAGCTGTCTATCTAACTGTCTGCCAAATTTAAATTGTATACCTCATCTAAAAAGATTTTATTTAATTATATACCCCATTACACATTTCCTGGCCCCCATTTTGAAATTTCCCAGTTTTACATTCTGTTGGGTTATATGGGGCAATCCAGCTACATCCTACCAAGAGAAATTTCAAGTTTTCAGCCTCAGGTTTTGGGGAAATACGGTGATGAGTTAGTCAGTGAGTCGCACAACTTTCTGCCCCTGCCCACCCTCTTAGGGGAAGAAATTCAAAAAATTCTCAAAAATGTATAATCCAATTTTAGAAAGTAGCTTTAATTTTAAATTTTGAGGGTCTATGTCCACTGGTTGAAAATATACCCACATCAGTGAATTCATTGAAAACATTCAGCCCCCTCTTTTCACCCCTTAGAGGTAAAATTTTGCATAACCCCGTCTTGTCTCTTGCTTGGAGCCTAAACAAAACATTCACGTGAAATTTCAAGTTTCTAGACCCAGGAGTTGGGGAAATACNTTACGAGAATTCTACAAAACCTATTAAGTATGTGTGCACGTATAATGATAAATATTACTCTAATGGAACGGGATGAGGAAGGAATAATTTTAGAGGTAATCTACCCACATTTATGTGGAAGTATAGTGGTAAACCATTTAGGGAAAACCACCCTCAATAGACCCAACCAGGATTTTAACCCCAATCTTCCTGTCATCAGAAATCTAGTCAAATACGAGAATGATGCCTTAGACCATCAATCCACTGAAATGAGTAATAAATATTTAATTGACAGAAACATACTATTTTCTTCTTTTTTTAAAATTCATAAACTAATATACAGAGGTTATTTGATACAAGTAGTATTGAATGCTACGGTGTGACAACTTTATTCTTTAGTTTTACATATCAGTAATAAGCTCTAATTATTTGTTCTAGCTAGGCTCTAATAAAGGATGTCCAAAATTTGGATCTAAATAAACGTCCATCTCCTTTTACGGGTCCACCTTTAGCAAACGTGGGGTCCGGGGCTAACTTCGTTTATGGGGTCCCCGGCTATTTGCCTCACCCCCCAACCCCAAAAATTTTAATTTTCTTTTTAATGTTATTAGAGAATTTTTCCCCGTAGTTATTATTATTATTAGCACCGTGTCTTACTACCCGTTCGGGTTATACGCACTTACGCTAATGTGTAATGGTAGGGTGACTGTGAGATGAAATGGAGGACCTACAGTTTAACGTGGAATCCGAACCATGGTGGAGGCCTGGCATTCCCCACATTCACAAAATGTCTTGTCAGAGGTGAAAGAAGGGTTTGGTAATAAGAAAAATTTGTGCTGGGACCGAGGATTGAACCCCGGCTGCCAGCACAGAAGTCTGACACCTTACCCCTAGACCGCCAGGTCACCTTTTCCCCGTAGTGCCAATTATTTTCTAGGAATGTCCTAAATGGTAGATTCATGTAACCCTTAATGCCAGAAGCCATGTTTTAATACATATACCTGTAATGCTTGATTCATCCCCATTCCATAGTTATTTTTCTTCACCAACGAACTTGATCTGTCTAGAGGTACAAATAACAAGTGTACCAAGTTTGCATTAAATCGGTTAATGCGTTCAAAAGTTATCGTGAGACATATCCACCACAGACACACAGACAAATGCTAATCGGTGGAGTTAAAACGGAGAACTCGCTTCACTCGTTATGTAAATCAAACTAAGTGATTATGTTTTTATTTTCACTCCTATAATATGTACTATATAGTCTATTCAGGGAGCCTAAAATGCGAGCGCACAAGCAACAATGTATCACCAACTCTAGTGTTCTCCCTTTGTTACATAAGTAAGCTCGTGGCCCCCCGAATCGTGGGGCCCTGTGTGGCCGCACCGTTTGCACACCTCTGAGGGTGGACCTGTCCATTCACAACGAAACTGTTCTCGTTAAAATATATTATGAAGGGTTATGCCGTTTTAAAATAGGTGCACAGTCCTAAGCTCATTGGTTGAAACAGAGTAATTTAGTTTGGTCTTAGGAAAGCGTTACTAAACTGTAGTTTGATATCGACTTGATCAGAAACACTCTTAACCACGATACCACGAGCACGAGTATGTTTGGGTCTTAAACATCGATATCAATTCAATCGTGAAAACTCGTCTCTAATAATTTATGATCGCCTCTCTCTTTATCGTAATTTATGCCATTCCTAGCCATGAAATTCTATATTCAATCTTTGATAATTCGTGTTTGAACACTTCTAGTATCTGAAGTGTAGCCAAACAGAAGCTAAAAAAGAATTAAAATCATATATGTATCAATTGCAACGTATGACTTTTCTTAATTTAATCAGCAGTATTAGTTGAACTAGGATGTGTATGTCCTAAGCAACGTGAAATATCGTAAGATATTCAAATATCTTTAAAATTGTCAAAAAACTATCTGAAAAGTCTTAATAGGTATGCTTTAAAAATATTACTATGGATATTTTTTCTTGCACTGCGTCTCATTGCCCGTCCAGCGTATATTCATTTGACTTTTTCAAATATACACTACGTTGGCTAAAGTTACCTGAAGTCTTGAATAAATGGTTTAAATATCATATAATTTGTTTAATGAAATGTTTTTGATAAAAATATATTATTTAAGAGACCATGAAAAAGAATGTTTTCATCAGATATATTATGTTTTAATCAAAGCGGCCCAGAGCATGTCTCCATCCTATTTAGGATTAGAATAAAATCATGACACGTTATAAAGATCCTAGCTCTCTCTATCATTTCAAAGGTTTCTAGACATATAACTTTTATATTCAAAAGGGCGTGAAATCGCTGAATTATTAAAATATTAAAGTTGGGTAGCTAAACAACGTAATAGTTCGAGCTAAGTTTTCTCACAGCAACACACTTCTGAGGCACCCTAACCAACAAAATAAAGTGGTCTAAATCTTATAGCTAAAGTAGAATTCTGAAATCAGCTACTGCAAACTGAAGTACTTAAATTCCATATCACATCGCATTGTATTTGAAATGATGTAACAGCGCTTTGTTTATAGTTTTATCAACATGAATTAGTTATCATTGTCTTCCAAGAATATACTAATTGTTTCTAATATGTGCATTGTTCTAGTCATAAAAGACCAGATGTTGTGTAAATAATTGAATTGCACCATTTTACAGAGTGATGAAACTCATGTTTGTTAATGTGTTAGATGTGTGCATAGTTTAAATCGTATGTAAAACTTATATAGGAACTAGTATGTTAGCAAAATGAGCGAATAGGATAGGACTAAATAAAATGTCTAGTATATTGGTTATTCAACCTCAAAATATATCTGGTTGCAATACCATTTGTAAACATCATGTGAAGGATTATTGGCTGAACACCAGTGGTTCTGACAATGTGCAAAATAATGCGCATTACGAGAAGTTCAAGGATCACATGAATGTGGTCTCAGGCACCAATAACCCCTATCACGTTCAGGGGTGGACCCAGGGAGTAATTTTGAGAGGGAATTCATACCGGGGGATATGGAATAACCCCCAGTTTATAACTGCAATTTAAACTGCTTTATGATCCGCGTGGTGGGTAGGCTGGGGAGAATAGTTGTCACATAGCGGGAGTTTGCGCGTTACTACTATGCAAGCATACTCAGTGACTGTCAATAAATCTGGCAACATGCATCGGTTGTTATGACAACTACCCTTCATGGATTGGTTGAGCATATGACGAGCCTCCACTCCCCACTTCGGCTGCGCTGACTTCAATCCTAAAACAGTTTAAAACGTGGTATAGGTGTTTTTTTTTTAAGTTTACCCTCAAAAGTGTCATTTAAAATTAATTCTGAACTCCTGAAAACAAGATAATAATAAATTGAAACATGAATAAAATAAATCATTAATTATATTATTTCTTAAATGCAAGCTAAATGACCATTTTTTGTTTGCTAGTTTTGGCAAACATTCATTACTTGTTGTAGGTCTAAAATGATATCGTGGACATGCAGAAGAGCCAAGCCAATAATTCTGCTTTACACCATAGTAGTCCTCAGCCATATTTGGAGTCGATGCAACGATGATATTACCTGTTACACATCTTTGCGATACCTCAATCTGAATTTTACTGTTATATTATAAGTGCTTGTTCGTTCGCCTGGCTCTTTTCACGCCGTCTTCTCCATTGATCCACTCAGATTGGTTTATTTATGCTGGGTCCCAATTCTTTCGTCCTTCTTCTGACCATAGAGGGAGGGCCGAGAGGGGGGTTCACCCTCACCTCCATCCCTTTGTGGATCCGCCCCTAATTACTCTACACTACCTGATAATCAGTGGCACCTAGTGACCTATGATATGTCAGAGACTTGCAGAAAAAATAACTCGTGCTGGTTCACATGCGGTCCAAGGTGTCAGTTCATTTCTCTGGAGGTGTACTCCGACGTTCGTTTAGGCAGTCAATCCCTACAGATGTTACTTAATCACTCCGGCGGGAACCCCGATTCAGTTGAGCATAGGGAAAGAGTTATTCTTAACATTTAATCACAATTAAGTATCAATAAATTAACTTATTAATAAACGTAATTTCAATTCCATGCCATATTATTCATATGCAACAATGGCCCAATCATAAATGTTGGTAGGAGACTTCAGTAACTTTTATTGTCTTGTTTAAAGCTAAGAAAATATCTTGATAACCTAACTATATGAGAACACAGCAATGGCGTATTCTCTGGGTATGCCAGTCCTGCGCTGCATACCCATAATGATATAGACTAGTTTTTGGTTTAATTCAATGCTGTCTGTGTGAACTGTGTAAGCACTAGTGTTTAAATTATTAATAAATATACACGTAATGAATTATTAATTTTAAAACTAATATTGTTTCATATTCCAAGAATACTGTGTTTTAAGTAATTCTTCTTCCAAAAGGTTCTACTTAGCACAAGAGGAAACCCAGGGCTTGCTACTTGAAAAACGCAAAGCAAACTATGGAGGCTCTAATAACCTTGCCCAATGTCTAGGGGGTTGCAACAAACACATTCCTTTCCACTTGCCCATAAGTAATTGGCCAATGAGCTCACATTTTACACCCCAGGTCATGCTGTTCATGTGAAGCAAGCTAAATATTGTGCCAGCTATTGAAACAATATTCAATATCACAAGATTTATCTATTAAGCTAATTTAGTATAGTTTAAGTAAAATTACATAATATATATATAAAATTAATTGTAAAATAACAGTTAGTATACGTAACAAGCTTTAAATTATACACTAATTAAATATATTGATGTATGTTTAGGTATTCTAGTCACATGCATTATCATGTATTTGGCAACACATTTAACCACTTTTTCAAAGTTAAGCATTTCAGCACTGATAGAGTGAGGAAAAGAGGGCGGGGTGGGGGACGAGGCTAATCTAACCGTAGTTGACGGTAATTCTTGTTTTTCTTTAGTGGAAAGGATAGTGTAGTTTTAATAGTGTTCGTTTAGTTTTTGTTTTACATTAATGACTTATTAGTCATTGTGATTTTATATAATTATACATCAATGAAACTCAAAAGTCAGGAGTGTGATTTCACCAGTTCAAGATGATTTAAAAGGAAAAGGTAAAATAAATATATTTTCATATAATTTACTTAATCAGTGGCGCACCCAGCCATTTACTTTGGAGGGAGGCATTCAATCAAGGATGTAGCAAGAATGACATTTTGATGGAGAGAGCGGGTGTGTGGTTGCACAGCCTCCTAAGCCCTGAAGGCCGAGAATATTTATTAATATTAAATGCTTTTATAAATCATTTGGACTAGTTTTATAGTAATTAAGAGATTCAAATAATGCAAATGGTATCAAAGCTATTATGTATATGTTATTTCAATTGTTAATTTTGTGTGTAACGGTAAACCTTTTGAATATTAGGCTTAAGTCTGAAGCCGGGTCTTAGAATGTAGCATATACATTCGACACATCTCCAATGCTAAATACTTTAGTTATACTTAATATTATTTAAATTTCCATTAACAATATTTGTGGTGTTATGGAAAGAGGGGAAGGGGTCAATACCCTGTTTGCCCCTCTCCCCTTTGGGTGCAACTCTGCTTACAGCAAAAGATATGTGTAAATATCTTAGCAGTAAACCAATGACGTAGCGACAAAGTATTAATAGTTCGATATAATCTCCCCTATGTTAGTCAGAGTTTACGCATCTAAATAATTTCTGGAGCATAAATTATAAAGTTGGGAGACTCGTTTGTTTCCAAGCAGCATTGTGTGAGATAAGCTAGGTTTTAAGAAATAGTTATAATTTCAACGTGAGTTGGACCATCCACCTGATTCCCTCTCACCAAGATCTGATGGACGCTTAATCAATGTATCACTTCATTTTACTCTTATTATGATTGTTTGCTTTGAGTATTGCTAACTGTGTGCTTTTAATTACACTAGGCCAATTGAATAGGATATGATCTCTTATACATTCAGAAATGTGCCCAAACCACTCTTAGCCCCGACATTAATATTTACTTAAATTTCTAACCATTTAGATATCATTACAATTTGAGGACCGCTTATGTGGTCTAGTGGTCATAGGTTCTGGCTACGGATCCAGAGGTCCCGGGTTTGATTCCCGGCGCGTCAAGATTATCTGGGAAGCAGTGAGTCTGGAACGGGCTAGATTCAGGCTAGGGTGGATAAATAAGAAGCTACTCGATTAAAGTAGTAGTGGCTCCAGTATATAAAGCCGAGCTTAATGGCTGGAGTCATCGTTGTGCTGACAACATGACACCCTCTATCCGCAAGAGTCGGCACTAATTCGCCAAACAGTTTGGTAGCCACTCGGTAGGTATAGCCTGAATGCAGGCTGACACCATGGAGTTACTTTTATTACATTTTGAGTGGATGGTAATCATCGATATGGGTACATAAAATAAGAGAGAATATGGGAGTAGGGGAAGAGGGGCTCAAAATTTCCTAATATAGCATACAGTTAAAGGAAAATAATAAATGTTCTAGAACCACTGTTCTATATGGACACATCTTGAAATATATCCATTGAAATAATCCCTTGACGTTCTTGGACAACGGTGGTTGACGGTCCTCGGCCCCCAAATCTCCGTTGCAACTTATAGAGTACAGCATACCTATTAATTTTTCTCAGAATACGCCAATGGTACACAGTAAGAAGAGTAGCATCTGATACTGTCCTCATGTACTGAATAATCTGATCTATAGTTGTAAATTTTGTTGGTACCCCATTACTTTATGTAGCTTCCTTCCATGTTCTTATATGCAAAAATTAAAAAAAATCTCGTGAAACTTGCGAAAAACAACACCCTTTTATCCGGGTAACTTTTCCAGTGTTATTCCACTGTTGATTAACTGTATATACATAAGTATCGAAAATATGTTTTATTTAATGTTTTTTGTAAGCCTTTTACTAAGTTGATGGGATTACTAAATATATATTCGGCCCACGCTGCAAACTGAGAGTCAGATAGGACTCTTGGGCACAGAGAAGTAAGAAAAGAGTCACAGCCGCTAGGGCATTCCCCACATTCACAAGATGTCTTGTCAGAGGTGAAGGAAGGGTTTGGTAAAAAATGTTAAAATAAATGCAACCTCTATAACTTAAGTATTTAATATTAATTAATGATATATTTTGTGCACCATGTCTTACTTCCCATTACGGCTATCCACGTATTTACTCCAATGGATAAGGAATGAGGAAGGAAAAATGTTTGTGAAATGTTCTCGTATTTGCGTTGAAAGAGAATTATAAACATACAGAACTGTTGTACTCAGAGAAACGGCAGCTCTTTTATTTATTTTTTAGGAAAGTATTTTCATAAGTCTATTTAAATTAAATACACTTTGGAATATGATTAGTAATAGAAACAATTTTAAATATAAATGCTTCAAATACCCAAGCACAGACCATTCAATTTTAGAACTCCGACTTTTTAGATAATATATTCTCTTTCTCGAATTTAAATTTCCTCCAAGAATATATCAATGCAACAAGTATGGCCTACAACAAAATAAATGCAAAATACAATTTTCTTAATAAAAATATATCTACAAAGTATTAATGAAATATAAAATCAAATTCATTATAGTAACAAATAATTACTTTCAATTAAATTTAAAAAAAGATGAAAAGTAGTACACAAAATAATCGCAACAAGCAGCACCGGTGTCGCCGGTAAAGTGTCATGGCCGCCCGAAAAACCTGTCAAAATAATTTTTTAATATTTACAAACACGGTAATTGTAAAATTAATCGTTTTATATAATTTAATTTTGTACTTTTAAACAGGAAATTATTTTAAAATCTTCACAACACATTCAACTAATATAATCAAAACATGTGGCTTTTGCCTGGTGATTGAGAGATATATAAGATAAACAAAACTTAAATTTTAGGGTGCTATAATATAAACAAGTATAATATATTTTATTTAAATAGTTTATAATATTTAATATTAATCTGGATTTTTTCAGTGTTAAAATATAGTTCTATTTCATTAAAAGAAATTATTCAAATATTTGCCTTTAATCTTGTTAAATTGCTATAGTGCAAACTCGTCTCTTACAGTAAAACTTAATATTCACAAGTTTTGGCTAAATCAACATTTTTCTGGTCTTGTTTTCCTTGCTCCTTATATTGTAAAGTTTGCACATATTTATTTTCAATGCACGGAATTTCTTAAAAATTATTTCACATGCTTGAACATAATTCTAATTTGTAAGCCTACATTGAACCTGAAAGCAGATTAAAAAAAACCTTACAATGACTTGTGCTGGTTTTTAATAACCCAATAACTGTCATATCTAAATCTTGCCTTGGGAAAAGCTTTCATAGACATAATTCCTAAGAGGCATAATTTCTGAAAGTTTTCATCAGTAGGCCCTCGTGCAGCCCTTCAAAGGCTCTGAGGTAATCACTTTTGATCCAAATAAGCCCTAAGAATGCAATAGCCGGGTATAGTACACAAAATATTGCGCATTTAAGGCACCTGACAGCCATATTGTTGGGTATTTTTGGTATTGCTGAAAAAAAGATTTTCTCCTTTTGAACATGTGGCACACACACCTCAAACAAAATCTCAAAGGGCCTGATTATCACTTTTACAAACCTGCAATAGTAATCGGCTATAACAGTCACATTTAACCTTTTATTATAGTAAACACAATTCTTGCAAATAAGATACAATTTGGCCTAGGCCTATATTGTTTATAAAAGTTCAAATTAATGCCTAAAATAAATCCAAGCCTTCAAAATTGATATAGGTTATAAGCCTATAAATATGGTTCCTAGCCAACCTAACCTTACCTTTAATGTGTAAACAACTTAACATTTTAAATAATATTGATCAAATAAAAAAATTAATGTTTATAAGAAAAGCTCACATACTAAAACACAAAGTAACATAAATCAGCATTATAATACAAAGAACACAAGTCAACACAAAGAATTGTCAATATTTACATTTCTATCATGATTTTAGTGTAGGCTATTTAATTTTAGTTAGATAATCGTTCAAAGCTATCTAACTTAACATTATAAGTTTTGGGTAGTATCCAATATTTACTGTCTTAATTGGTTTATAATACCAACAAAATATATAAATATAGTACCTACAAAAAAAAGTACTTAAAGGTTGACTCTCAGAAGTCAGCTGTGAGCTGTCAGTCAGCACCAAAGAAGCCACGGGGCTGCTGCAATATAAGTTAACAGATAAAACTTGTCTTATTTATACACAATAGTTTGTGCTCTATTACGTAGGGGAATAGTTGACCTCCCTTATATATGATATTAAAATTATTTTCTTTGTTTTGTTACAAATTATTCTTATTATCATCTTATTATTATTTACATACTACTTAAGAGAACCAATGAATATTACCTAACTTAGATTTAATAAAGTTTGATAATTTTGAATTATTACACAGGCCTAATTGAAACAAAACTCACTAAAATTACAAGAGAACCTCAGGAACATAAATATTGACAAACTTTTGGTTTGATCCATGATTATTCCTTGCATTATAATATTGAATCAACACTATTACTAGAAATTTGAGTGTATTTGCATAAGTATAGAAGGTTATCTTAAGTTAGCCGGGCAAAAACCGTCATAATAAACATTTTATCGCCGCTAAAATTACCAATATTCTGCCAAAATATAATTGATGCAATTTTAACATATTTCTTTGCGAGTTTCCTGGTTGTGATTGATAAGTGTGATAGTATAGACTACTTGATGTTATTTCATTATAAGATGTTCAAGATGTTTTTAAACAAGATAAAATTAGGCCCTAGTTATTCATTTACAAATATTGTGTTTTTGCTATGAAAAAGGGATAAATGTGTTCTTTGTTAAATGTTTTTTGATACTTTACACAAACAATAAATTTAGTTTGGGATAACCTACAATATGGCTGACTGATAACCCTTCTAAAGGGATTATTTTTATTTTGAAAAGAAAAAAAGTTAAATATTTTTATTTTTGTATAGGTCTAACTTAGGCCTCAATCAATTTGCCACATTAATTTAATCATAATATTAATTATAAAAAATTGATATCTAGGTTAAAAAAAAATTATATAGGTTCCATGCTCTATATCACAGGTTCTTAAACTTTAGGCAGCGACCCCAGAAGGGGTTGCAATAAACATTCTAGGTGTAACCGAAAACATGGACATATGTGAGTAGATGAAATCATATGTAATGATTGAAAATTACAATTACAAACACTTAATCATTTGTAGGCATATTAAATATAAAATAAATGCATATGCATTACCTGAAATAAAATATTTTAATTTTTTACTCATTTATTTAAAATTCCTTAAAAATTGATACAAAATTTAAAATATCTCAACCATTATTATTTGGGATCACTAATAATTTCTGTTTTATGGTAAGGGGTCACGATTACAAGTGTTTAAGAACCTGTGCTCTATATGCTGCATGCCATTCTCAATGCCATTTTTCTAACATGTAGGCTATCTTGTTGTCTTCAGGATGCAAACTTGACCTGGTACACAGAGGCTCCTGACATCACGCCATGTTTTCAAAAGACAGTACTAGTGTGGCTGCCTTGTGCCGTCCTCTGGGCTGCCTGCCCTTTAGAGACATTCTATATCCTCAGCAGTAAAACACGAGATATCCCTTGGAACTTTCGCAATGTGTCTCAGATGGTAAGCATTGACCTCACTTTATAGCATCTGGTAGAGTTGATTATGTACTTAGTGTAATACTGACTTTGAATCATGGGCTAAGCAACAGTTCACTCCCACTTGTTTTGAGAATCCAAAGATTTGAAAGACCCATTATCATCATTACTCAGACAATTCCCCCCCAAAATTAAGGTAGGATATATATCTGAGCGATCTGATATGCGAATAGAAATACACCAAGAAGAGAAAAGTTTTGCATGTCATTAAATAATTTTAGTACCATTGTCTTTGTTGTTTTGAGAGTTTTAAATTTTCCCAACAGGAAAGACAGTGTCCTGTGATAAACAATATCATTATATTTTGTGACAAAATGGCTGCATTATCAGAGGATCAATTTTTAAACACTTGTCAATTAAGTGATTAAATTGGATTAAGCTTGTCTTTTTTGTTTTTTTATTATATATTTTAAATCCCCGACAGCCTAGACCATCTTCTGGGACTATTTTGTTACAATGTAGCGGATGCTTACAGTACACATGAAATTTAGTTATATAGGTACAATTAATTTTTCAAATGTAAACTTTTACAAGATAAAGACATAGTAAAAGATTTATGACAAGATATTATAAAAATTACACATGACAGGCAGCTAATGTGAAAAAGAAGATCATTCAAACAAATCAATGTATATAAAGAGAAAAATATTAAGCTGTAATCATTGTATAAATCAGGGTTAGGGGTTTTTATTAAGTACACATTTTAAAGACTAAATGAAGGAGATGGGCAAAGTGATTAGCCAACTAATTATATTACAGAAGGAAATTAAAGTTTGTAATTATGTGATATTATTTTTCAAAGAAATTTTTAGTAAAATAAAAATAAATGAAAAAGAATATTATACTTCTTAGTTATGTAGGCCTACATACCCAATATGATTGTAGGTCCAAGCTATCATTGTGTAGTTATTTAAAACTATTTATGGACAAAGAGTAAAGCAGAAAATAAAAATATAGAAAAAAAAAATCGTCATGAGATAGGCACATTAGCCTACTTAGAGACTACATGTTTCACCATAGTAATACAGTTTGAACAAAAGAATTTAAAGATTATATAAAAAGTAAGAAAGAAAAAAAAATAACCAAAATATTTTAAAATACTTAGATAGCACTCAACAATTGTTGCATCTATACAATTCTGCTTTAAGACAAGTTGTTTTTTAATCGCACCAACTAAGCTAAACATGTTTACATATAAACCCAAAAACAAATCAAATGAAAATGGCAATTTTAGTGTAAATTGCTTATTTTCGACTAAGCTAGATCACCTAATTATAACTTTATTTAGCCTCAATGTTGTTACACAACTCCTAAATTTGTTTTAATAAAAGGAAGATGTTTATTATTTACGTATATAAATACATTGAATAAGTTTATTCATGTTTCGATTTTGTTTTTTTGTTTTTCTGAGTCAACACTGTTACAAGATTATACTAAGAATAACAATTGTTTAAAGTTGATAATTAAAATAGTAATATAAAACACATTAAAAATGTAGCATTAGCAACAACAAGACATATTGAAATTCAATGGAACTTTCAACAAAAGTTAAGTTAAAATACAATTGACTATGTCAATCTAAAACATTTATCGAAAAAATATTAAT
The DNA here is from genome assembly GCA_902151425.1 of Timema shepardi. Taxonomy (NCBI): domain Eukaryota; kingdom Metazoa; phylum Arthropoda; class Insecta; order Phasmatodea; family Timematidae; genus Timema; species Timema shepardi. Next base: position 39,837 of record CABFVX010002870.1, on the reverse strand, counting down.
AAAAAATAGCAAGGTTAAGTTAGATTAATTATGTAGAAGTTTCAAAGTAGTCAAATATCAAGTATATACAAAGTGATGTTAAATTTGTAGTAAAAAGTTTGACATTCCTTATCTGATTTATTTTGGATCCATTCTCCTTATTAAATGCTATGAAAAATCATTGAGGCCTACATTATTTCAGCATTTTGCCATCATCAAGTATGAGGAAAACCAATGAAAGTTAGCAATAAGATAGGTTAACTAAAGTTAAAACATTGAGAAATAATTATTATTGGGTTGAATGGTATGAATTTATAGAATTGATATTAAGTATGAAAAACATTTAGACAATAAATATAAACTATTTATCCTTTCTGACTAATTTATCTACAATAAATATATCATTTGTTATAATATACTAATTTATTCTATATCCTTTAATCTTTTGACATAAAGGTTTTTGCAAAATATCAAGTCATTTCTAAATACAACTTAAGTTTCTTTCCTTATATTTGTAATATGATTTAATTTGTTTCCAGATACTAACGTCCACTCTTATTCTACTTTCGCTAGTTGACTTCGGTGCTGCCATTTATTGGTACACAAATGGCTATGAGGTGTATTCTGTTGCCTATTACTCTCCTGCAGTTAAAATTGCTACTTTGGTGAGTATAATTTAACTACTTCACTTTAGTCAAATATAAACTGATCTACATCAAATATCCATTGTTCAATCATGTCATTGAAATATAATAAGCTATTTGGAAAAACATATTTCTTGCATAAAAAATATGAAAAGTCATCATAATATAAACTATTCTTATCTTCATATTTATTTTAAGATTTATTCATAGCAATAATACAAACCAATATTTATATTAGCTGTTCTTTCTGGGTGTGAAACGAGGTCTCTTACCTGACATGACGAAAATAAATTTGGGGTGTTTGAAAACAAGGAGCTTAGGAAGATAATTGGTCCAAACAGGTATGAGGCTACTGGTGAGTGGAGGAAGTTACCTAATGATGAGCTACATACCCTGACTCATCACAAGATATTGTTTAGGATAATCAAATCTTGTAGATCATGGTGGGCAGAACCTGCAGTGTGAATGGGAGATTCTATAACCTTGTTCTGGGTGTTAACCAGCAAACCCAAGTGGAAGAGACCATTGGTAGGACCTAGACGCAGATGGCAGGCTAACATTAGAATGAACTGAAAGAGATAGGCTTTAATGAGCTGGACTGGGTAGAACTAACTCAAGATAGGGAGATAGGCTTTAATGAGCTGGACTGGGTAGAACTAACTCAAGATAGGTTTAGGAGGTGGCATACTTTTGTAAGTGCGGTGATTAACTTCTGAGCTCCTAATGACATAGAATAAGTAAGTAATACCAGAACATTTGGCTGCAATGATAGTGTAACCAGCTATGTTCCACTAGACCAGTAGAATTATTTTTGAAAAAATTGTAAGATTATTTTCATAGTTTTTGTTAGGTACTTTTATGAAAAGAACTAGGCTACATTGTGATGCATTAGTTGTCATAATATTTATTTGTAGTTGCTTAAACACAACACATTTCTAAGAGACAGGTTATTTAAAAGAATGATTAAAAATAGCAAGTAAATACAGATGTGTGTACCAAGTGTCATAGCAGACTGTGAGTCATCTGATGGGGCAGTAGCCCAGATGTAAGGGCTAGTTAAAAACTCAGGTGTATAATAATTTATTGCTCAGATGTATAATAATGTCGGGATCACGATCAACTTAACGTTAACTTAACATCTTAATGTTGACTTGCAGTTAACTTAACGTAAGAGATGTCTTGGGAGGTCTTTTACTTGAAGGGTATCACATGATCTAGCCAGCCAATCATTATGTGAGTGATGTCAACAGGGCTATTTAGTAATTCATTTGTTGGTATTATGGCCAATGTTTACTCTTTAGCGTAAGTTCTAGTGATCAGACATTGAAACAAAATAATTAAACTAAAATAGGGAACTAAATTTATTAAAAAAATTTAATAATAAATATATATTATATCGATTGAAAAGTGTAAATATTCACAGATCATCACTGTACAACTAGTACAAATCACAGATCATACTCGAGAATGAAGATGTTTGGCTCAAGTTGTTTATGTTAAGTTATGTGAATCGTGATGACACATCTGTTTTCTTAAGTTAAGTTAACTTTAAGTGACGTTATGTTAAGTTAAAGTTAAGTTGATCGTGATCCCGGCATAACTCAGCTAGTGCACTGGAACATTTTTTGTCAATGGGCAGGAAGGGTCAAAATGATGCTATGTCCAGGTTAAGCTAGGTTGAGTAAAAATCATGGAATGGGTAAAGGGTGGGGGGGGGGGGCAAATACATAATATAAGCTAAAATTTAAATACAGTTATGCTGTAGGATTTATTAGTTCACCTTTAAATTCACTTTGCTTTTATTAAAATAGAAATCAATTTTTTTGACATTGGTTCACATCACTTGCAATCTGCTTAATTTTGCTCTCATTGTTTTCAACTAACCTAAACCTACACAAATGATTTCTGAGACTGCGAAACCGGTTTTAACTACACTGTTTTAGTCATAAACGAACTTCTCTTGTTTACACTTTTCACACAAAAATAATGTATGAAAATGGAAAAAATCAAATATGCCAGTCTTTATAAATATGAATAAAATTACATGACCTTGTAGCATAAGCTACACAATACACAGATAACCAAAAAAAAAAAAAANNAACCAAAAAAAAAAAAAATGCCAGTTTGTATGACTAAAACAAATGATGTGACCTCATAACACAGGTTACACAATATATATATTTAGCACCGCGTCTTACTACCCGTTCGGGTTATAGGCTTTAAGTACTAATTACTCTAATGGATTAGGAATTGGGAAGGTTGAAGTAGAAAAAGTGAACCCGCATTCGCGTGGAGGGAGAGTGGAAAACCATTTAGGAAAAACCACCCCCAGTTCACCTGACCGAGATTCGAACCTCGAGGATACACAATACACAGCTCATGAAAGAATGTATAAAACAGAGAAAAATCAACCAAACACACCATTATATATTTAACAATAAACAAATTATGTGGTATCATAGCACAGGCTACATACTACACAAATCCCTAAAATGTTATTGTCTAACAGGAGCACCATGCTTTAACTATATAAGTGGCACATCTCTAGGTCATGAACAAATGTATCATTTTAAGCTTATTGGTGTAAACTGTTGGCCAAATAGTTTATTCAAAAAACCTAAGAGCTGGTATCAATAATTTTTTTCATTTTAATTTTTCATTTCTTTACTTTAACTTTTATTCATCCTTAACAAAACTTTTAACAACTTTTGATATTGTGATATGTTCCATAAAAAATCAGATACTCACATTTTAAATAAATGATGAGAGTAATCACTTATCACTCTTGTTCAATGTTACTTGTCGCAAGAATTATAAGTAAATTGATAAACAATTTTTCCATAACCCTGACCTCTCCCTACCATTACCTCTAATAAAACACAAGGTGGAAGATGAGGTGGAGGGGGATGTACCCCTCCCCATCATCCCCCGCCAGTTTAGGCGCCCATGAACTCGGGTATACAATTTCAATAATAAGTCAGGTGTAGGAATAAGAGATCAAGTGTGATATTTGGATAAAAATTTGTTTATGAAAGTTGAGTAATGAATCAAATGTATAATTTAAAGAACAGCCTAGAAGTAATAGTTGGATAACAATTTGGATATGAAATTTGAATAAAAAACTCAGGGGTAGGATTTGGATAGTGACATAGACATAATTTTTAAATAAAATGACTTTCCAAACATTATTTCCAATGAATTTGTATTCAAGTTTGGGATTGTATTTAGGTTTTTTCCTTCTACTCTTGTAAGCTTCACACAGTACAACAACTTACTAGAAATATCTACTAATAGTTGTTACACTATATTCTTGATTAATATTTATATTCACAGGTATTATTAAAACCTCTAGTTACGCAAACACAAAATTATTATATATGAAGTATTGAAAAAGTTAGTAAACTAGTTAGTTTGAATCTATAAACAGCCTGTTTTAAGTGCTTCCATTAATATAATATAAAACGAAATAACAATGAATTTTTAATAACAACTCGCATTATTTTATTTTCCTAGAGTTTGTCTTTGATGCTGTTGGTGTATCTACGAGAAAATGGGTTAAGAACATCCTTTGCTCAATTTTTATTTTTCCTTGTGCACGTGATCTGCGGGATACCTCAGTTCAAGACCGAGCTAATTTCACTGCTACAAAATGTGAGTTACTCTCTTACAACAAACAGTGTTGGTAGTGGTAAAAATATAAATGGTACTAAGTGATAAAAAAATGTTTAAACCAAAATTACTTTTAGAAACTTGATGATCTTGTCATTGGTTGGGGGGGGGGGGATTTAAGTTCTTCAATTTCTGGGAGCTGGAATATATCTCAGAAGTGGGATGCTTCCTACTAAGAAGTTCACTATATGTGAAAGGAATTGTAGCCTTCATTTTTTCACTGGCCATTTTACTACTATTTGCTTGGTTTGTTTCCTCAACTTCTATTAGTCACGCCCTCTCCCATGTCTTGGATTTTATTTACTTTATTTCCTAGCTTTATTTGTATCATTGGGCCTAAAGTACCGGGTCTTAGATTTAATTCATAATAAAGTTAATAAGGTTTCAAGGTTAAATTCAAACTTTTGCAGTTGTTGCCCACGTTAGTAAAATATTGTAAAAAATCAAAGCTACTTGATGTTAAAATTTTTTTTAACATAGATTAGTTTAAAATAATGTATTCTTCATTTAAATATTAGTTTAAACAAAGTAGCTACCTTATAAAAAGCATATCTGGCTCTTAGCCTTCTAGTACCATAACAGAAATTTGCAATACTGGATTGAAGCTGAGAACAATGAACATAAATAAACTGGACAAATTTGAGGGCAAGAAATTACTGAAAACAAATGTTTGGGAAAATAACTTTCTAATCTATAATTTTGCAAATTAGAAAAACATAGCAGACCCATTTATACACTAACCCAAGCTTACAACAATGCAAATATTTTAAAACATAAGTTTTAATTTTTTAATTTCATGAAACACTTTTTTTAGCACTGTGTCTTAATACCTAGCCATAATTTTACTTTATTTTCTCAAGTACTTGGTTTTGTTTCGGCCACCAGCTCATTATAAGCCAGGCTGTCAATATTAATTATTACTTTATTAATACTGACAGTCCGACTAATCGTGTAGGGGCCCTTTAACCAAGGCTATGGGTTCTGATGATGACTTAGCTCATACAACCAACCCTCTCACTCCCAGCCTATTAATCTGGGAGCCAACTGATCAGACTCTTTTCCAAGATTGTCAATTTTGGCCTTGTCTCTCGTCTGCACTTGACCTGGTTTCTGCCGGGGTTAAACCCAACCTCCACCAGGTTACCCAGATCTCAGGGTGATGTGAGATCAGGATTGAGTAGGAGAGGCTAAGCGACACCCTCTAATTGTAGGCTCCTTGTATTGTGGACATAAAATAGCTTGGAAATGTGATTGAGACGAAAGATGAAAGTAAAGAGGATCTAATAAGTAGCAGGGAGAGTTATATATGTGTTTAAGAAACCTGCAATGGAGAAGTGCCCTTTGAAGTGTAAGGAAGTGTTGTACCCATTGTCACACATGCAACAGAAACATGGCTATTGAATGTAAGAGAGACTAGGAAAGTGGAGGCAATGGGAATGAATTTTGTGAGGAACATGTTGGCTGTCACAACGAGAAACAAGATTAGGAATAAAGTTATCCTTGAAGAGTGGGATTACAGGAAGTACATGAGATAGTTAGGGAAGTAAGACTAATTTGGTATGGGCTTGTAATGAGGATAGAAAAATAGAGGATGCCAAAGAAAATGATGGAAATGAAGTATGTAGGAAAAATACCACAAGGGGGGCCAAGAAATTTATGGGAGGAGCAGATAACAGAAAGTGTGCAAGTGAGAGGAGAGTAATGGAAGCTATTAAAGGAGAAGAATTATGGAAGGTTAAGGGAAGATAGAGGCATTTTACTAAACTAAGCCGGTCAGAGGTTGTAAACAGTTGATGATGATGATGATGATAACTTATTTATTACCTCTTCAGGCTATATGCATATATACTAGTTACGCTAATGGTTAGAGATGAGGAAGGTTGAATTTAAAGGATGTGTACCCACATTTGTGTGTAGGAAGAGTGGAAAACCATTTTGGAAAAAACATTCTCACTACATCCAATCAGGAGTCGCACCCCAGTCTACCTGACATCGGCAGTATAGTCTATTGCGAGTGACACCTTAGACCATGTGGCCACTAAACCATTATGAGACACTATTGACTTAAAATTCATACTTTTTGATCAATGTTGTTAATGAGATAAAATTGTTTTATATTAAACACTGATTAGTGGTTGAGTGCAAATCCAAGTTTTCATGTTTTATGTTTTGTTGTGTGTAGGAGGCTGAATTCTCCCCAACAATCACTTACCTCGTTTATTATGTTATCAGCGTACTTGTGTTCATCCTCACCTGCTTTGTTGACAAGCCACCCAACTTCTCACAGCATCCCAAAGTTGAGGTAAGAATAACAAAATGGCCAACTTGGTTGTTATTGGGCAGACAACAGTTGAAAAAGCAGGGTGATGATAGGACATTAGTTCTCATATCAATAAAAAATTGATTTAATATAAACTAGTTTATATTTTAGTAAAGCTTAATGATTTTATATTAAAATAAATATGTTGCAACAATTTTGTGTAGTAAGTTACATATTATATCCATTTTTCCTCTTTCGAGCCCATTGAATTTATTTTATAGGTTAAAAAACTGTACTTATAAAAACCCACATCGTTGATTATACAGACTTAAAGCTATTTTATATCCTTGGTTAAATATTGTTTCCTAAATAACTTTTTCATTTAGTTAAACAAGTTTTTTTTAAGTAAACATATAGTAGCTACCTTTGATATATATTTTTTTCAGGGCTATAAAGTTTATATATAAAATTTTATTCAAGGGGTTATTTGAAACATTATTATAATGCATGATGCTATGTAACATTTCCTTCCCTAAAAGTTAAGTTCGTTCATACACAGTCTCGCTAGTGGTTAGTTACCACTCAATCTCACTTTACTTGGTCTCCGCAGAGTTCAGGTCGAATGACCTTCACAAACAAACATATCTAATTTATATTTACCTAAAAGCAAAAGCTGATAGGCAACATTTATAGTTGTTCTTCCATTTGAAGAACTTTTTTGGAAAGTTATAATAGTTACTTATATGTATTTATACGGCCAATGGTGTGTTCTGTGGCTTTTTTCTTTCTTTACAGCTGGTGTAATTTTCAATTCTAGAAGCTAAATATAATTTTTTTTTTCAAAATGGGATAATCTATAGTATTTTTTATAGTCTATTAAAGGTTCTTCTAGAATGGGATCAGGCATGTACTAGCAGAACAATTATTATTGCTATCGCGAATTAATTGTATTGTAGTTGACCTAATTATGATGATAATGATGATGATGGTAAATAAAATAATAGTATAATAAAGTTTATATAAATTAAATGGGTAGTTTTAGACTAAAGAAAAATAATAAAATATTTTTAATTGTGACAGCAAAAAATATATTTGTATTTTATAAAAAGGTTTATTCCTACTATTATCCCCTTATTTATTATGTTATTAATTTCACAAGCCACTAAAGAAACAAAAAAAGCTCAATACGTGACAAAGCTGGCACAAATTTTAATACAATGATCGTCTATAAGCTTTCTACCCACATCCCACCGATAGCTGTCAGTTAAACTACAGCAAAGCAAGTTTTGGCCTAAGATAAGCTTCACAGGAACCAACAACATAGGCTCGTTGGTGTCTTTATTTCAATAGCATTGAGCAAGAGAGTTCATCATTTTAAAAAAAAGTTGTGTGACAAGGTCAGTAAACATCAAGCTAATATAATTTATCAGCTTAAAGTGAATCAAATGTGTAATGATTATTTGAGGGTTATCAACACCTGCTCATCCATTTTGATTTTCTGGGAATCACTTCCTGGGTGTATTTGAAGTTTTTTCTCCTTAATTAATCTCTTTCCATCTAAGCAAACACAACACATTTTCTTTATAGTTTACATTCCTCATCCCTGCCTCATTAAAGTATTTAAAATGGATAGTCCAGACAAGAAGTAGGACGCGTCACCCACCTCTGTGACATAGTTAGCTAACGTGCAAGTTTCGTGTTGGGCTAGACTGCCAAGGATGGGGAGATCAAGGTTAAAATCTCACTCGGGTGGTTTTTCCTAAATGGTTTTTCACTCTCCCTCCATGCAAATGTGGGTTCACTTACTCTATTTTCAACTTTCTCAATTCCTAATCCGTTAGAGTGATTAGTACTTAAGCGTATAGCCCGAACAGGTAGTAAGTTAAGTATTATTAAGTAGGACATGGTGCAAAATGAAAAAGCTGATAAATTAAATTAATTATTACAGTAGAGCCTCGATTGTAGTTTCTATAGTTTGGGCTCTCTATAATTCAAGGTAGGTATCTACCCCTTACACATCCTTTGGCATAGCGCTGTTGTGAGTAAAAATTATGACTCGGAAGTAAATTATGTTGTATTATTATTATTATTAGCACCGCGTCTTACTACCCGTTCGGGTTATACGCACTTACGCTAATGTGTAATGGTAGGGTGATTGTGAGATGAAATGGAGGACCTACAGTTTAACGTGGAATCCGAACCACGGTGGAGGCCTGGCATTCCCCACATTCACAAGATGTCTTGTCAGAGGTGAAGGAAGGGATTGGTTATCAGATAAATCTTTGCCGGGACCGGGGATCGAACCCCGGCCGCCAGCATAGAAGTCTGACACCTTACCCCTAGACCACCAGGTCACCAATAATTATGTTGTAAACTTTTACATTTCACTCAAGACAACATTTTGAATGTGAAGATTCTACCCAAACAGAAATTTATGAAAGAACATTTAAAGATATATTAAATAAAAAAAGTTATTATTTTCATTCTTAGGTACTATTTATTCTGTGTAATTCAAGCTTATGATAGTTTAAGGCATTCATCTCGAATTACAGAGAAACTATTGTATTTTATTTCGACTACCCTATACTACTTATTTATTTATTTTATTCTCTAATTGTGTTATGTCTGTGTCTAAAAATGTTAAATCGTTAATATTAAATTCATCATTGAAAAGAAGATAGAAGGGCAAGGCCTACACACTTAAAGGATTTAGCCTAAGAATAGCACTTAAAAGTAGGCCCTATTATTCCTAAAATGTAACGGTTCTTTCAAACCATAAGAACAATTCCTTTTCAAATTGTAGTCATAATATATCAGAAAGAATTTAAGTGGCTCAAAGCATTTTTAATTCACAAGCTTACAAATAGAAAACAAAGATTGAGAATAACCATTTAAAGATTATGGTTAAGACTTAGATAAAAACTTAAGATTAGCAATTTAAAGTGAAAGGATATAATATATTGATGAATTGATTAAATGTTAAAAATAATTAAAAGGTTGAAATTGATATACGTTAATGTTAAAAAAAAACTGCTTAAACTGTGCTTTCAACAAGCATAAATATGTCATGATAAGTTTTAAAATGTATCAATAACATCATCAACAATTATTAGAGCATAAATTGATGACAAGTTGAAAAAATAACATATACAACATATTAAAATATAATTAAAATATCTAGAACAAAAATTGAGGATAACACATAGTTTACATTTCAACAATGATGTTGAATAGTTAACCTCGTAGGTATAGCATCTTTCAAAGTGATACAAAAGAATACAATTTTAAGGTCTTGGACTTTGATTAAACTTCGGTAATTAATATAAGTTCAAGTATAGATTCTAAGTTTTATTCTTGTTTAGTCCCATTACTCCTTTAGCAGGTAATCGATGTAAAGAAAGCCGATTAAATTCGTGCCGACATGTTTCAGTACAATTATACCATAATCATGGCCACTGTAAAATGAAATTAAAGACTATTAGGAAGATTGCAAAGAGTGAAAAACAAAAAATAACGTTATCCTAAAACTTGAAAAAACCAAATAGGTAAACAAACAAATTTACCAAAGTCGTGTGGGAATACAAGGTGATGTTACGACTGATAGATTGAGACTAATCGGGGTGTGGTTTAAACAGACGGATATGTGGGAAAAGAAAAGACTAACAAAATAGCGCCATGGCAATGAGGGTTTACATGATCGCGGTGTAAACTGATGGTAGGGAAATAGCTATTGAAACAATGAATGTGAACTAATGAGCAAAACAAGGATGGATAGATTAATGAAAGGACAAAAAATGAGGGACTGTTAAACTAATCTTATCGACTCTGGCTCGATTGGGTCATTGATTATGTTGGAGGGAAGAGCAGGATAACAAAGGTTAAAGGATTTTAATATTTTTAGGTCGATGTGTTAATGAGCTTACAAGAATTTGGTTGGATTGTTGTAATTGTTCATTAATGATTGATTTATTTTGGAATAAAGCTGCTTGTATGAAAACATTTTCGGCAGTGTTTAATTGTGTGTCTTTGTGAGAAATGTGAAGGGGTACCATGGATTGTTCTATTGGTTTGGGTTGATAGTTGGGATTTTTTAAAGGATCTGCAAATTTTGATTTAGTCCTGTTGTGTATGAAATCTGAAATATGTTCTTTGTAACGGATCCTAAAGTTTCATCCAGTCTTTCCAACGTACATACTATTACATTCACACGTAAGTTTGTAAATGTCAATTTTATTATATTAATCATTTTTGTTAAAATTGCTATTTCTGAGATTTTTCTTTATTGTATTGTTGATGGAAAAAGCAATGTTGGGATTGTACTTTTTAATAATGTTTGTGATGCGATGGGTTTTAAGACGGTGTAAGTGAATTTTATCCATTTATTCTTTTTCCTAGAACAGTTATGGTTATCATTAATAAGGGTGGTTGAAAAGTTATGCAATCTTATTTTATTTTTTCGTTTGTATATAATTTTGTAGATGAGGGAGTGAGAGTACCCATTGTTAGTGGATATTAATTTAATAGTGTTGATCTCAGTTCTATAGTTGGATATACTGAGTGGGATATTTAATAACCAGTGAACTAGACTATTGAAGGTGGTGAGTTTGTGAGAGATGGGATGATTAGAATCTTTAGAAATGATGGCATTGGTGTGGGTAGATTTCCTGTATATTTTTTAAACTAAATGGTTGTTCTAATTTTTAGAGATATTGAGGTCGAGTTAATTGATACAGCCATTGTTTTCGTTCTTGATAGTGAATTGGTCAACAACATTCATTCGAATCTCTCTTTCACTATCAAGAATATAATGATGTGTTATTGTATCATATTTGGAAGAAGGTATAGAAAAGATGGATAGGAACAAATAAAAGGGATGAACACAGTATGGCTTTTACAATGAAAAGAAGAACATAGTTCACACTTTAAATTAATGTCATTGATCAAAGAGGTAATGGTTGCCTCTTAAAGAAAATTGATCGTCACTGCCCAATCCCCCGACATAAGTGCATACTGTGTTCGTTTATATGTTTCTATCCATCTTTCCTATACCTTCTTCCAAATATGATACAATTACCTCATAAAGCGAAAATAGGTTTTCCTTATAGATATACAATGATGAGTTATAAACCTTGTACTGATCACCGGACATTGTGAGGGTAATCAAATCTCATAGATTATGGTTAAAAGGACATGCAGTGTGAATGGGAGACTTTAGAACCTGTTCAGGGTACTGACTGGTAAACCCAATGGGAAGAGATCACTGGGAAGTCCTGGGCTGTATTCGAATAATCTACTTATGCGGCGTCGCGTTGGCTCTGTGGCGTTGATAGCTGCATTTGCAATCACGTGACCAAGTGTAGATCTGTCCGAATAGTCGCGGACTAGACCGATGCAGTTTTCTCGAGGTCTTGATAACCATGGATACGAAAGCTACGAGTGATGCAGCGTTGGTGCGGTGTTTGACTGGCAATTGTTTTAGTATTATCGTTTTGTCTGTTGAGCACCGACTTACACAAATTATTCGGTAGAAAGCAGCACTGTGGGACCAAGTGTGTTGCCGTTCAAATAGTTTTATGCAGTCTTCCCTATAAAAACCGTGAGAAGTGTAAAATTATCAAGACTGCATCAAGTCTGCATCAAGTCAAGTGTACTTGACTATTCGGATACAGCCCTGGATGCACATGGGAGGATAACATTAGAATGAACCTGAAAGAGATGGGGTGTAATGAAGGGGACTGGATAGAACTAGCTCAAAAAAAAAGGATAGGTGGCATGACCAATTGTTAACTAATAAAACAATGTATCAGAATCCATGGCTGGTGATTTATTTATCAACTTCTCTCCTTTGTCTAATTTGTTGATTATATTTTGTGTTAGAACTCATATTCATTTAGCAACATCTGCTTTTTGTATGAAATATGGTTCCTGCCTTGTTTTCTCAGAAACCATGCCCGGAGAAAAGCGTGTCATTCCCATCTCGTATGTTCTTCACTTGGTTGGACCCACTTGTTTGGAAAGGATACCGCAGCCCCCTCACACATGACCAGCTGTGGAATCTTAACCCTGAGGACACCAGCCGGGTCGTCGTCCCTAAGTTTGATCGGCGCTGGGACAGAGCTGTTAAAAAGGCTTCCGGCATGTGAGTAGCACTTGGGGCGGTATGTAAGAACATTAGTGAATATTTAGTGGACCAATAGTGTGGTTCCGAACACACTATCGCTCCACTTTTAACCTATGATGACTCAAGCAAACCCACGCTAGTGTCCACTTAACATGCCCTTAGTGAAGTTCTTGCAAACGGCCCTTGGAGACAACCCTTTACACTAATCTACTAAACACTCCAATGCCTCGAATAAATAGCTATCAGATGTATCTGCAATACATAATATTGGATCCCTTTTACTGACGAATGAGCTTAACGGTCTGCATATTCAGATTTATATTGTATTTTGAAGATATTTCACCCCAACAACTACATTTCAAAGTTAGTATGGAAATGAGCTTGAAATAAATGCACACTTCTCATAAACATTAAAAATGGATCAAAGATTTAAAAAAATAAGGTTAATGGCGTATTTTATAGACAAGTTCGCTATCAAAAATTTAAGTCCTCTTTATATTTTTTGTATAATGAGTAGTTTTCAAGTAAATCATACAAAAAAAATCCATGATAGGCAAGTATTTGACAGTGTCCTCCGACTTACCCTCCCTCATCTTGGAGCTACATTTCACGAGTATGATTTATTGCACACAAAAATGAATGGAACATTTCTTGTTGCAATTATTACTGCAAACATCTTTGTACAACAGCATATTTGCCAAAAATTTGGTTGGGCAGTTTGAACTTAATCATATTTGGGTGCTGTTTTTCCAATTTTAAGGAATGACTCTACCATGGTATGTAAGAGAAATTTTTCTCACTTTATTTTATAATCCTTTAACAATGTTCCTGCCAAATTTAAAAACTTTATTAATCTTTCTATTAATATGGCCATTTCGTATCTAATTTCTCTGGACTACCAAGCAAGTGTGCTGTTTATATCACTTACAATCCCTCTTAGTGTTTTGCACTCATAATTAGATAACTGTTTCCAGCCAGTGGCCAGGTCAATTTTGTAAAAATCTTTATTTTCCTTTGTCCTTTCATAATTTTTTTTAGACATCCTTAATGTGTTTTTAAATATTTACAAGAATTAGAATAGCAAATTAAATCAATAAGATAGAATTTGTAGGGAAATGAAGAACAAACAAAAGTAAAAATGTTAAAACATATTCATAAAAACTTAAATATTTAAATAGTTTAATTGCTTAATCCTCAGGAAGTATTAGTAGTAAAACTAAATAGGAAGTTAGCATCAGTGATGGCAACTAGTTGTCTTATTACAACTACTTTCTAAGGAAGATACAATGAAAGCATTGAAATATTGAATACTACACTTATCATTGCGTCTAACTACCCGTTTGGGTTATACGCTTAAGTACTAATTACTCTAATGGGCTAGTAATTGGGAAGGTTTAATATAGAGGAAGGGAACCCGCATTTGCGTGGGGGGAGAATGGAAAAACCATCTAAGAAAAAAGTTATAGTTTGGCATAAAGTCCAGGCTTTAAGGGGGTTAGTATAAAATATCCCAGCAGAACTGCACGAATAAAACCTTTGTGTGAGCCGCAGTTTAAGATCATGCATTGTCATGGAGAACAACACATTGGTGAGCATTCTGCAACTTTCGTTTTGGATCGTCCTGCTTCTTTAGCATTTTATAATAAACCTCTGATGCTGATGCTGATGTGGGTTTTGGTGGCATAAATTCTGTCAACTAAATTCCCTTTCAGTTCTAAAACACTGTGACAATTTATTGTTTTCAGTTATAAAATGTTTGTTTGAATCGATTGGACTTTTTTGAAGAAAAAGTTGCACCATGTCCTTTTACATTTGGGGTTTCATTATTGGTTGTTTGTGTTTTCACCAACATCAACCATAGTAGCCCCAGGGGTGCACATACATACATATAGAGAAGTAAAAAGAAAAAGGATGTAAATAGAAGTAATGCAATTTAATGAAACAACATGATACATGATAAATATTTAGCACGTAATCTCAATAAGAACAGTCTATACAAACTAAGTAAGATTTTAGGTAGCATTGCCTAAGTCTAGGCCAACAAGGGGCGTGAGGCGCCAGAAGGACTAACTCAGACAATTGAGTTACGTTACTGGTCCCTCAATCACAAGGCATGTTGGCTGCGCACGTT
>CABFVX010002870.1:0-24033 GCA_902151425.1 Timema shepardi | reverse complement strand
CGATGTTGTTGTTTTCAGCGGGGCATCAGACTCGACGGAAGAGTTGGTGAAGTAGGTATGTAAACAAACACACAAATGTTATGGGCGTAGCATTCAACACTATTATCTCATTTGTTAACTCTTGACGACTTGTTTGTAACACAAAAAATATTCGTGTTTTACATTTGAACGGGGCTAAGCCAGATTAGCCCGTTACAAAGTGTGTGTTACTTCTTCCTCTGCCTTCACAAACTGAACCCATGTCTCATCCCCAGTTTTGATTTTGTCAAGAAATTTGTCCGCACAAATCCCTCACAGAGCTTCCTCTCACACTCAACTTACACACAACATGATCACTGATGAATCTCGGCGGTGCTGTGTCCTGTGTGTATAAAATAGATCACACCACAGACCTCACAGCTGGTGAGAGTGGTGGTGACAGGACCCATGTTTATTCGGTTGCTACTCTTACACAAATGAACAAAGGGGACTGTGAATCTGCATTTAGCAAGATAACACTACGCTGATCGCTACAGGCAAAGCTATGTTTTGCTAAGGTAGCCAGTTTACCAGTGAGTCAAAGTTTGATTTTGGTATGTCCCTTGTATATTTTGCTTAATGCACTTAATTTCATACATAGTTACAAAAATTGAAATTATTTGTTTGATTGTATCAGAAAGTTTCAAAGGCTAACAATCCTAGTTTTTCATTGGTGCAGAGAAGTTTATAACCTAGGAAAATACCAACTTTTGCATTCACTCTGAATTCAACATTTTGAGAGCTGTATTTTAAAACTATGCTGCAGTATTTCTCAAAGTCAAACATTGATGCACATTAGGTATTCACAATAAAATGTGTTTTTTTTTGTGTATAGAGGTCAATGTTAAAATCTCCTTTATCCCCACCCTTCCACCCCCTCCTTAAACTTATCTAGGTGCACTTCCTTTAAAAACACCCTCCCACTTTGTCACTAACGTTTATACTAATACATTAAAAAATGAATAATGATTTACTATTTAACTCAATATCAAAATATTTACCCCAATATTGGCTATTTATAACATTGTTTTTAGTTAGTAAAATATTATATTCGAATGAAACAAATTGCAGGTGCCTCAGTAACCAATTATACAAGGTGTCCACCATGAAACGGAAACCCCACCATACTGAACTCTATCTGCTTAAACTGTTGCAGTCTCATGGTATACACGCTGTATATTGATTCCATTTCTGATGGGTTTTTTAAGAGATCTCTTTTACACATTGAAAAAATTAATTACTTTTTACACTTTTTTTTACTTCATCTTTTAACTATATTGTACTGTTTATCAATGAATGTGTCTAAATTATGTTTTCAGTTCATCAGACGGCAAAGTTTCTTACAGCAAGTCATCCATCAAGATTGACTTTGCTGGGGACCAGAAAACAAAGACACCTTATGTTTCACTTCTAATGCCATTAATCAAAGCATTTGGTGACACCTTTGTTATGGGTTCCTTCCTCAAAATGGCTGTTGATCTTCTTACATTTGCCAACCCTCAAATACTCAAGTAAGAAGCAAACTACCAACTGACTAATAATATACTTATACAAGCAGTTTATCATACTAATCACCTTGATCAAATTCAAGCTCATATGTATTGGGACATTTAATCACCACATATTGATTAATAAAGATCGGAAAGATTATAAAATGAAAACTAACATGTGGTAGAATTTAACTAGTTATTTAATAATTAATAATAACATTTTAAAATTAAACATTGAAAGGAGGATAGAAGGTCAAGGCCTACACATTTAACAGAAAACTGTAGGCCTCAAAGCTCACAATTAAAACAAACTAAAACACATAGGGGCTAACTATGTAATTTTAGGGGTAAATAAGTCCCCTTCTTCATCTAGTATAACATTGTCTGTTTTAATTGGGAACTTTGTGGCCTACAGTTTTCTGGGAAGTAGGTAAGTCTTGCCCTTCTATCCTCCTTTAAATATGTAATTTAATAAGCGCCATTTTCCCATTGTTTGCATAAAAAAAATTAAAGTTATGGATTAATTACAAGATAAAATAGATTCTTAAGATTGTAACATTCTAAATTTATTTATTAATTATTATTATTATTACTACTACTATTATTATTATTATTAATTATTACTTATTATTATTTATTATTATTATTAATTACCGCGTCTTACTACTCATTCGGTTCTTACATACTCACGCTAATGTGTAATGGTAGGGTGATTGTGAGAGAAATGGAGGACCTACAGTTTTACGTGGAATCCGAACCACGGTGGAGGCCTGGCATTCCTCATATTCACAAGTTGTGATTAATACACATCTTTACAAAGGTGAAGGAAGGGTTTAGTAATCAGATAAATCTGTGTCGGGACCGAGGATTGAACCCCGGTGCCCAGCACAGAAGTCCGACACCTTACCCCTAGACCGCCAGGTCACCCTCTAAATTGGTTAAATATTAGGGGTGTGCGAAGCTTCGAAAAATTCGAAGCCGAATCGAATCTCAGGGTACTTCGTATTCGATTCGAACCTATGTTTGGCTTCGGCTGCCGTTCGAAGCTTCGGTCCATTCGAAGCCTTGATAATGATTTACTTACAGTCTGGTTTCAACAAGAGTTAAACCAAAGTACGGTACCTTAAGAATTAAAAAATATTTTTATTATTATGGGCAACTGATAAAATTCCTTAACGTTGTGATTTTCAAGACGGCCATTACATTATGATCATACCGTATTGATAAACATTCATTAGTACCAACTGAAAGTGTAGATAAAATAAATAATAAAAGTAATATTTTTAAAATTTTCGGCCAGTTTAAACTTTTAAAGTATTTCTTAGTTATTAAAAATATTTTGTAATAATTTTTAATTCATATGCGCAAGCAGACATTTTAGTTGTTTAATTACTACATGACCAAAACTCCTGTCTGTGCGAGTATATGGATATCGGCAGAGTTGAGCGATAGTTGAGCGCGTGCGCGGCTCGAGTATATGGATATAGCCAGAGATGAGCGATAGCCGAGCGCATGCGTGAGTAAGGAACACTACGTGCCTAATAATTATACTAAAAAAACTTAACGTCATCACTATAGATGATAATTGCTGTTAATAACTTAAAATATTATATATTTTCTTTAAAAAATAAAAGGATATATTATTTTCTAGAACGTAGATCACGTGTTTTTTGAGCGTCTATTTGATTGAGTCGTACCTCGTGTGTGAACAATTAATTTAACAGTATGCAGGGTGAAACCAGTGGTGATTGTGCAAATACTAATCGGCAAAGAAGTACTGTGTGGAATTTTTTTAGTAAAAATATTGATAAAAAGTCGGCTGAATGTCGAACATGCCGAAAGAACTTCAAGACTCCATCAGGTTAGTTGGCCGTTTTCTGTATTACTGTATTTGATTGAAAATTTGTAGACCAGCCTAAGTTTTGTATTAGGCCTATAAATTATGTGCAACAATTTTTGTAAGTGGCTTATTTTCCTAATATATTTTACTTTTAAATAAGGTTTCCTGTAATTATCATATGGGCGCCCTTGAGGCCTAGTGTATGTTATTGTCCATTGTGGAGGGCATGTGCTTCCCTTAAATCCGCTTATGCTCATGGGCAAATTTTCGTGAGGGGGGGCACGAAATTTTGAGAAGAAAGGTGTGGATCCTCTCGAATTTCATGAGGGGGTTACGGGAACTCTCACAGAACAACAATAAAAATTAATAAAATATCTGGTTCGTGAGATAGTAGATGGATCCGCCACTGGGTCTAGGCCTATTATAAGCCAAGTCGATTGGGGTACGATAGAGGTTTTAGACTTTTTATTTAAGTTATCACACTTACCTTAGACTAAAATGGTGACTCTAAAATAGGGGATTGAATCCTGGTTTGGTGTACTGAGGGTGGTATTTTTCTAAATGGTTCCTCTCACGCAGTAGCCCTACAGGTACGCTATATTTAATCTAAATTCAACTTTACTCATCTCTAACACATTAGCGCAATTAGTACAAATGCATATTATAACCTAACGTGCCATGAAGCAGTAGGGGCCTACTAAAAATAAAGTTAGGCCTATTTTATCCCATGCTTTAATGGGAATATGGCAAGACTTTAGGCAATGTAATAGGCCTATCACATTTACTAAATTCCTGCTAGATTTCCATTTACTTACCACAATATTAAATTTTAAATCTCCTTTTCCCCCTTAAATTAATTTTTTTTTTTTTGGCAGGCACAACCAAGACACTTCTTAACCACCTCCAAAAACACCCAGGCAAATACAAAGAATTTTTAGATGAAAACAACAAGAAGGATCTGCCCGCACCTGCTCCTAGAAAAGATAGGACAGTACAACAAAACATCCAGACTATGCTTAGTAGAGAAAAGATGGTCTCATCACACCCGTATGCTCAAACCACCACTAACAAGATTACAAATATGCTTGTAAAAGGACTTTTACCATACAGCTTTGTTGAGGAGGAGGGCTTTGTTGAATTGGTTAAACATTTTGCTCCCAACTACAAGATTCCTGCACGAACTACGTTCTCTCGGAATTATGTATCAGTGCTCTACCAAGAGACTCGGGATCGTCTCAAAACAGAGTTTCTTCAAGATCTCCCATTTGTACAGGCACTAACCCTCACATCTGATGGCTGGACATCTCGTGCCACAGACAGCTATGTCAGTCTAACTTGTCATTACCTGAATGACAAATATGACTACAAGACATTCACTATGGAAATCATTCCAATGAATGAAAGTCATTCTAAAGCCAACATAAAATCTAGACTTGAGCAATGTGTTGTTAATTGGGGCATTTCACTGGAGGACATGACAATCCCAATTTACTGCATTACCGATAATGCACCCAATTTCCGCTCTGCTGCCAAAACACTATTTGGTGACAAAGCCCGTCCTTGCTTTGCACATTCTCTACAGTTAGCTGTTGACGATTCCAAATCTGAGTGTCCTGGTGTCAAGAAGCTGTTACAGAAGGCAAAAAACATTGTGGGTCATTACAGGCGTAGCTCTCAAGCACGGGAACGCCTTCATAGTCTGCAAGAGAGAATGCAGGTACCCCAGCTGGAGCTTATTCAGTATGTGGAGACTCGCTGGAGTAGTGAGTATTGCATGCTTCAGCGGCTTGTTGAAATGAAGGGCCCCATCGCTGCTGAACTAGCACAGTCTGAACACAATATTGAACCGCTGACAAATGCAGATTGGGCTCAAGCAAAGGGTGTGTTGGAAGTTCTTGAGCCACTTGCTCAAGCCACAAAGGAAATAAGTGGCGATTCATATCCAACCTCTTCGATGGTCATACCCATCCTACACTGTCTGAGTTCCCATTTAAACTCTCGCATACAAAGGCAAGAAGAAGGTATGACATTTGCGAGAAGCCTTTTAAAGACACTTAAGTCTAGATTTCCGTTGCATGAAGAGGATGAAATATTTCGCTTATCTATGTTAACGGACCCAAGATTCAAAGGTGTAGTTATCAATAATATTGTTGCTTCAGCAAATTTGTCAACTGCTTTAAGAAACGAACTATACCGTGATTTTGAAGAAATGGATTCAACAGCTGATGAGCCAGAACCATCAACTTCAAACTCTGGACTGTGGTCATTCTTCGATTCTCTACCAAACGAGAGAAAAGAGATGAATATTTCTGAAGAAGTTGAAAAGTATTTATCTGAGCCTAGGGTGAATAGATCCACAAACCCTTACCATTGGTGGAAGCAAGAAGGGTGTAGTAAATTCCCAAATGTCGCTAAGGTTGCGCTTAAATATCTTGGTATTCCTGCTACGCAAGTCAGTAGTGAGAGACTATTCTCATCAGCAGGAAATGTTGTTATAGCCCGACGAGAGTGTTTACTCCCTGAACATGTACAACAGCTTACCTTCCTCCATAGCAATCTTAAAAAGAATAAGTAAGACTTCAATAAAGCTTAATAAAACCAGACTCAAAGAAATATATTTTTTACCTACCTGCTAAGTATAAAATAAAAAGTTTTTTTGTTGTTTTTTTGCATAGAGGTAAAGTGATTAACATTATCAAGTTGGAAATAAGCTACAAATATTAGTGCTAGAAACAATAAATAGCCTATAATATTCAGTTTGATGCTAGATAAATACCTATATTTAATAACAATATATTAATAGTTTTACTCAAAATAAAATAGAAAAATATTCGAACTTCGATTCGGCTTCGAGAATATTTCACATATTCGACTCGACTTCGATTCGAACCAAAAAAGTGGACTTCGCACACCCCTATTAAATATGATAAATATTTCATTTATTAAAAATCATTGCCACATGATTCAATGATTGGGTGAACAAATGGAAGACATTATGTGATGAGATGTACAAAATATATAAAAAAAATTGTTTTTACAAATATAATATTACTCTTTGAGAATTGTTATCTTATGTTGAATTAAGTGTGTTCATACATTGTTATTTTGTAAGTCAAAATAAAGCTTGACAATATTGGAAAAATAATTTAAATGAGTAAATAAATAGTTAAAACTATTATGGAATATAAAACATGGCATATAAAAAATGAATTCAATATGATTAGTGGATTATTTAGTTAGATATGGAAGAAGGTACATGAAGATGTATAAAAACCTATATAAGGGTTTAGTAACTTATTAGGTTAAATTCTCTTGAAATTAAAGTGATGAAGATGTAGGCATAAATAGTCAATAAACAAAGCTAGAAGCTGACTAAAGAATTATATAAGAATGATTTATTCTTTATTAGTCAAATTTCTTCTAATTTATCATTTTTCATCATCATCATCATCATCGCCATCCATTAATGGCAGCATAGCTGCCAAATGATACACCTAAACGATTTTACATAAGTTTCGTTCAAAGGGAAAAGTAGACATTTTAAATTGGTTGACATATTATATTTTTGCACCTAAACTAGCTCAAGTAAATAGAAATAAAAACCATCTAAGGTAAATTTCTACAATTTTTTGTGAATAATATTTTATCATATTTTCCTTCAAGGTATTGACAGAAATTTTGATACAAAAGAAAAGACAAAAATATTTTTCATTTTCAATTCCACCCATTTAAAAAAGAAAACACAGGAATTATTATTATAAGAAATTTGGTTTATTTAAATATGATTACATAACATGCCACAACTTCACAAATAAAATTAGTGTAGAACAAAATGATTGCTTCTGACTTTGTTCAAAAGCTGCTATCATATTTAGAACAATTTACCTCTAGTAAAAACTTTAAGCTCCTCTAGCAAATATAGCTGTACAAACTCTATCATTTATTTTAATTAGTTGAAAATTGACACCTAGACACGGAAATCAAACCTGGGACCTTTGGCTTAGCGCATCAATGTTCTACCACTGATCTAATCAGGATTAATCTTGTGCCCAAAGTTATTCTTCACTCATAGTTTAAGGCAGATTCTGTGATAGATGTGTGGAAATAATTGGCTACCATGCGCTATCATGAGTTATAATTTATTCCACAGCAGCCACCTTTGACTCAGGAGGGCTGGTATGGTGCCAAATGTGCAATAAAATATGACACTATAATGATATCAATGAATATCAACACACAAGGTGTAAATAAATGTATATACTAGGGATGGAACCTATGAATCCTTGAATCCATTGAATCCTTAAGGATGTTTGAGATTTGAGGACTCAAGAAAATTTCAAATTTGAGATTCAGATTCTTAAAAAAGAAAAAAAAGTGAAGTTTTTTATAGAGCTCTAAAACTGCTCTTTAGTGGTTCAGAAATAATTATAATGAACCTAACAACCATACCCCAGAAAGGTAATTTAGCACTTGACTGAATTTATGAATGTTATAATGAATGAATTATAAGATAGAATGTTAATATTTTGTTACCCGCCTCGGTGGCATAGTTGGCTAACGCGCTTGTCGTGTTGAGCTCAGCTGCTGAGGACGGGGAGATCGAGGTTCGAATCTCGTTCGGGTGAACTGGTTTTTTTTTTCCTAAATGGTTTTCCACTCTCCCTCCACGCAAATGCGGGTTCACTTCTTCTAATTCAACCTTTCCAATTCCTAATCCATTAGCGTAATTAGTACTTAAAGCGTATAACCCGAACGGGTAGTAAGACGCGGTGCAAAATATTTATTTATTATTACTTATTTAACATTTTGTTACAATTTGTATTTTTTATTATTATGTTATATTTATATTCCCTCTTATGTTTATTTTTTTTTGCTCTCCAAGATTCGGATTTTGGCTTAGCATGATCATATATTTTACCACTGAGATATCCAGCCTATCAGCATATGGAATCAATGATAAGCCATGGTAGCTGATGGTTGCCACATGTCTTCCACATGCTCTTCCTTAAGCTATGAGTGAAGAATGATCCTGAGCAAGGGAAGAATCCTGGATAACTCGGTGGAAGATCGTTATCATGCTAAGCCAAACACCTTGAGTTTGATACCCTTGTCCAAGTGTCATTTTTCAACTGTGTTGACATTTAATTATCATTCCAGCAACTGAAAAAATCTCTGTTGTAATTACGGTATGTAATGTGTTTTCTCTACAGGCAAATAATCGGCTTTGTTGAAGGAGATGAGCCAGTATGGAAGGGCTACATGTATGCATTATTGATGTTGGTTTGTGGAACTGTTCAAATAGTGCTTCATGGCCATTACTTCATCAAGGTTCAGTCTGTTGGTCTCAGGGTCAGAACTGCTCTTGTCTCTGCCATTTACAGAAAGGTTAGCCAATGCCTACAGTTTTTTAAAAGGTATTTCTCATCATCTTCAAAGACAGATTGTTAGAGAGGTTCTAGTCCAAGAATCTCTCTGTTTGATTCCAGATCAAACGGCTTTAAATAATATACAGTAGAGTCTCAGAAACTCTACACTCGATAATTTGATGTTCCGTGTAACCTGACATGTGCATGTCACGTGCACACAGTTGTTGGCGCCAGTCATCACAATCCAAGGTCATTCAACTGTATAACCTTTCATTTTATTTGTGCAACTCGAGTGGAATAGTTGTGCTGTGGTACGTTTACAAGTGCTGTGTTTGTTAGGCTTCCAATTCAGTAATGTGTTATTTAGATCAATACAATATTAGATGTACAGTAAGTACTGTACTGCATTTCTCTTTATTACATGTATGTATATACACCATTATATTAACACGTAATATTTTGTACTGTACATATATTACTGTTACTGTACCATACAATAGTACAGTACAGTAAAACTGTACCTATAATATTCAATATTGTACTGTGATTCATCATTGCATCTTATGCAAATTTATTCGTAAAACTCGACATTTCATTAGCTCGACGCCATCTCAGTCCACATTAGGTCGAATTTCCGAGACTCTACTGTACTATTTATATATCTACAATAGGTAGAAATTAATATTTGATGCAGATAACTGTTGTTCACAAATATTTATTGGAAAATAACATTTAAACACAGATCAAATATGGGTTAGATTTTTGTGTTTAAGTGTTATTTTTCAGAATAACATTTGAGTAAGAATGTATGCTTAACTTTCTATTTAGTAAATACAATTTCTGATATTAGGGTTCTTTAAGGAAACACCTAGCTTTTTTTTATGGTAAATTATATTATACATGGAAGAAGAACAGGAAGATTTGAAAACTTTAACTTTTCTTCAAATATTTGATAGTCTCAATTTCTATTGAAAAGTAAAATTCTGGTTTCCACAATAGCAAAGATTCACCAATATAATGTTTAAGTGGTCGCAAATTAGTGCTAACATGACAAAATTTTAAAATAATTACATGTTGTGGTCAAAACTTAATTTATCATCTTAAGATGAAATATGTTAATCATGTTTGCAATATACCATTTTATAAATCATATTTAAACCTAATGTCATAGTTATACAACATGTAATATTTTTATAGGTAGCTATTTGAACTTTGATTTGGAGGCATTTTACTAAATGGACCTGGCCACAGGCCGAAAACACTTGATGATGATAATGATTTGGTTTCAGTAATATTTCATACTTTGAGAGTTAACCTAGCTTTAAATTTGAAAAGTTGACTTTTCACACTTTAAAAAAAAATGGATTTTACAAGGAAAAGAAGATTACAGATCAAACTTTCCACAGCGACCACTGAACAAATGACTGCCTCTTGGAGAAAACTTATCATAAAGAATTCCAATAGAACAAACCTAGGTTCAGTAAGAGATTAAGCGTTAACAATCAATACTATTCAAGAGGCAACAATTACCAATTAATTATAACCATCACAATACTATCATCTAAAGTTGCATTCCAGAGCAAAGGTTCCTCTTAGTGCATCAGCTAATTCACTTGCAGATTTCCAGCTTGAATTTGAACTTAATAAGTTTTGTATCCAATTCAAGATTCAAATTTGTACTAGAAATTGTGTTATTATTTCAAATCCAGGAAAATCTCGAATTCAGATCCAACAGAATTCTACTCAAAACTTATATCAAAAAGTATTTTGAATAACTAAACTTTTTATATAAGCTATCATTGATTCATAATTAAGATATAATAAACAATTTCATCCTAATTTAAATTTGAATCCAAACATTTTTATTATAAAATACTTGATTAAAATTTTTTCCAAAGCACGATATTCAATTCTGTATCAATTTGAGTTAGTAAAAAGAGACAAGAATTGATTTTAAAACTTAGAATTGGCACCGGTAAATATTCCACTAGGGACCTAACAAAATAAACTTTAAACAAGTACACCTTGTTTAGCTATAGTATTGTGTGGCAAAACTTTAAAAACATAGAAAAATATAATTAAATTATATTACAAATAATTTGACCTTTCCTTTTGAGGAACTTTCATATCCTCAAACACCTCTTACAAAGAGCATTTGGACCCTTTTAACTCTCACGCCCTATGCCCATGTGTACTATTTTTTATGGGGATTATAAATGTCCAACACGCTTGGGTATAGCTAGTATTTCAAGGCCTTTTGAAATGGTATTATTATTTTATTATTTTTGTGCAGTCTTTACGGTTGTCCAGCACTGCCCGGAAAGATAGAACTGTTGGAGAGATTGTAAACTTGATGGCTGTTGATGCACAGCGTCTCATGGACATTTGCCTTCATGTGAACCTTATTTGGTCTGCTCCAATCCAGATAGGTCTAGCTGTGTATTTTCTCTGGGATCTGCTGGGTTAGTTTTGTATTGACATTTTCATTTAATTTAAAGTTAAAATGTATGTTTAATTTTAGTTTTATAATGTGCTTTCACTTGAAGTATCAGAAATCACTTATAAAGGGATTTTTGATATATATATATATATTAATGTTTAACATAAAAGAGAAAAGGTCTACTATATACTAACCTTTTATATTTTACAAGCACCCTACTTTTATACACAGGTCCTATGATATGTCTAAAAAACAAGTTTAAATTATTTGCATTTGGAGACAATATTTAGGTATTTATTTAAATATTGTTGAAAAATGACATCAAAAAACAATTGAACCTGTCACCTTTAACCCACCATCCAGGCTCATTATCTCCAGATGTCATTTCTCAGAGTTGGGTAGAATCCACTATTTTACGGAGCTGAATCTCCAATTTACGTTCAAATCCTGAATCTTGTGTTTGAATCCAAATATTCTAAAAAATTATGAAAATAAGAGAAAATATAAATATAATAGAATATAAAAATCAGTTGTTAAGTTTGTCTTATATTTACAACAGGTTCTGAACCTCCAACAAGCAATATTAGAGCTCTATAGTAAATTTCTCTTTCAAAGGCGAAAAAGTTTATTTTAGGCATTTGAGTCTCGAATCCTCAATTTTATTGAATTCTAGAATCTTGAATAGCTTTAAGGATTCAAGGAATTTGAGGATTCCATCCTTAATTTAAATTAATAGATGCATGCCCTGAGTCACCGCTGGCTGCGTTTTTGATAGCTAGTAAGTGGTTAAGTATCTCAAGCCCTATTTTTAAAACTACAGGTGATGAATGAGCCTAAGCAAGAAACAAACCTGGATAACTTAGTGTTAAAGCTTTGGCTGCTAAGACAAATGTTCCCAGTTTGATTTTACTGTCCGGGTGTCTTTTTTCAACTAAATTTAAATACAATTCAATCAACAAAATACAAATTAGATGTTTATTTCACACACCATTGCAGTTAACTTATTTTTGGTAGAGAATCATAAAGTGATTAAACAATTTAAATTAAATTACCTTTCAACTACAACTTTTAACTAAATGGTACATTTATTTGTATAGGCCCTTCAGTTCTGGCTGGTCTCGCAGTGATGATCATATTGATCCCGGTGAATAGTGCAATAGCCAACCAGATGAAGAAGTTGCAGATACGCCAGATGAAATACAAGGACAACCGAGTGAAGATGATGAATGAAATCCTTTGTGGCATTAGAGTACTGAAACAGTATGCGTGGGAGCCCTCCTATGAGCAGTATATTCAAAAACTCAGAGCTAAGGAAATTGACGTGTTGAAGAAAGCAGCATATCTTCATGGAAGTACGTCATTCATCTGGACATGTGCACCATATATTGTAAGTATGAATATTAGTAATAGTAAACAACTTTGAAAAGTTAAAATATTAAAGGGATTAACCATTTCCTTCATATTTATATCACCTACACATTCATATCAAAGAAATTTTCAAAAAAACATTATTTTATTAACGGACATAGGTATAGTATTAAAATAGTAGATAGGTCAGTAACAAACATTAACAAGAGTGACTAAAATAACTTTAATGTATTTGGAAGAAGGAACAAGAAAGGTGTATAGAAAACCTATTAAAGTGAATGGATGAAAACAATATGAAACATGGAACATTGAAAAGAACACATTTCACACCTTACATTGCCGCCACTGTACAAAGATGTAATGGCTGCCTCTTAAATAAAATCTTTCTTTACCACCCAATCCCTGACCTAGGTTTCATTCTCCTAGAACGCATCGCGGGGAATGTGAAATGTACATCGTAACTTCCTAAAAGAGGGAGCTAAAAATCTAGAGATGTCACAATACTTCTTTTTCTCAGTTCTGATTCTTAAGTTCAACCTTGAATTTTCAATTCTTGAATATTTTCTATTTCATTATTTTTCTGGCCTTGTGTATAGCCATATTTATTCACCCTCATAGCACGACAAAAAAACCAAGTCTTTTCACCTA
Source organism: Timema shepardi (assembly GCA_902151425.1). Classification (NCBI taxonomy): domain Eukaryota; kingdom Metazoa; phylum Arthropoda; class Insecta; order Phasmatodea; family Timematidae; genus Timema; species Timema shepardi. The sequence goes on along the minus strand of CABFVX010002870.1, from coordinate 10,863 downwards.
ATAGGATCATCAATTGAATCAAAATATATAGCTAATAAACTAGTATAGAAATAATCAATTACTACTCATTATGGATTTTTCCGTTTTGTTTAGTTGTCAGTACTTTCACTGAGAGCCAGTAATTGGAAGTATCTAGGATGGTACTATTAAGATCGATTATCGATTCTTTTGATACAAGTAAGAATCGAGGGTATAAGAAGTATCCAAGAATTTAGTTTGATATATCTAAAAAAAATGTAGACAAAGGAAATTGGTAAAAAAAATCAAACACTTAGATAGGTATATGTAAAAGGAACAAAAAACATAAAAGGACAAACACAGGATAAGGATATTGGATGTGGATACATAATATATCTCTTTTAAGAAAAACCTGTTTTCACATTTTTTAGTTATTTGTATATTTATTTGGTAAAAGGTACAGAAAAATTTGCTAGAAAACATACAAAAGGGAACAAACTCAATAAGACTTTTACAATGAAAAGAAGAACACAGCTCATACTTTACACTGCTGCCTTTGGACAAAAAAATTAGTGACTACCTCTTGATCCTATTTGAATTTTATATTATTATTGCGGCCAGGGTTCAATCCTCGGTCCCGGCAGAGATTTATCTGATTACCAAACCCTTCCTTCACCCCTGACAAGACATCTTGTGAATGTGGGGAATGCCAGGCCTCCACCGTGGTTCGGATTCCACGTTAAACTGTAGGTCCTCCATTTCATCTCACAATCACCCTACCATTACACATTAGCGTAATTGCGTATAACCCGAACGGGTAGTAAGACGCGGTGCTAATAATAATAATAATAATAAGATATTATTATTTAAATTTCCTCTTATGTTCCTAAGTAGCCTATTTCAAGATTAAAATTCAGATTGAAGATTTGGTATTCATGATTCGTATTCGTAAAATAGTGTATTCTACCAACTCTAACTACATTTGAAAACAATATTTTTAATATGAATCAGTAGGTAATGTCTGATTTTCATAAGAAGCTCATTATTTGAAAATTGAAAACTCATGTTGTGGCATTGTTAGAAAAAAAACCCACTGTGTTTACATTCTTAGTCCATTTAGTTAAAAGTGTAAATCTAAATTATAAAGTAGGATTTGGATCGATTCCACTATTTTACGAATTCAAATCTCCAATCTACTCTAGAAACCCAAATCTTGAATCTGAATCTTGGAAATAAATATGAACATAAGAGTAAATATAAATATAATAGTATAATATAAAATACAAATAGTAACTAAATATTAACAGTCTTTCTCTGAAGCCATTCACAATAATATGCATACATTCAGTCAAATGTTAAATTATTGGTTTGTGGTCTGGTTTTTAGTTTATCCTATGCTTATAATTGGTTCTGAACCACCAATAAGCAGTATTAGAGCCCTTAAACAAATTTAACTTGAAAAATTGAAATAAAGATACATTTTATTGAATTTGAGTTTCAAATCCATAGTTTACTTGAATCCTCAAATATCAAACATTCTTAAGGATTCAAGAGTCCTATCTCTATTACATAGTAATCTATAATATATGTCTTTAAGGAAAACCTCTTTTCGCTTTATGGGGTAATTTTTTGGTTTCCTCTTTTAGGAAATTGTGTTGCACATTTCACACTCCCCCACAATGAATTCCAATAGAATAAAACTTATCTCAGGGGATTGGGTGGTAACAATTGATTTTCCTCAAGAGGCTGCCATAACCTCTTTGTCCAAGGACAGCCATGTAAACTGTGAACTGCAGTCTTCTTTTCATTGTAAAAACCCATTTTGTGTTGGTTCCTTTTTATATTTTACTATCGACTTTTCTTGCCCTTCTTCCAAATATAATATAGTAATCTGTAAGGAAATATTATTTTAAGCGTTTTATAACTTTTTAGATTAACTTTATAACTAATAGATTAAAATACACATTTCTAGAATGATAAATTTTAGATATTTTCAATCAATGTTGATAGTTGAAAGTGGGCTTCCTATGAAAATCAAAGTGTGTATGCACTTCTCAAAGATACAAAATGCCTTATATTCTATAAAGGTGAAACCACAGTCTTAACTGGGGTTATTAAAAGTTTTTTTAAAAAAGAAACAGCAGCAAAATTTTGGGCCAATATGGTAATGTTCTGGAAACTTTTTTTTATTATTTGATTACTCTGCTATAAACTTTCACCAGAAAATGTCATATAAGTTGTAAGATATTTCCAACTCCAACTGGATAATTCCGGTGAGATTTTGTGAACGATTGACTACACACAACTCGCCTTGGTGGCGTAGTTGGCTAACGCGCTAGTTGTGTTGACCTCTACTGCTGAGGACGAGGAGATCGAGGTTATAATCTCGGTCAGGTGAATTTTTTTTTTCTAAATGGTTTTCTACTCTCCCTTCACGCAAATGTGGATTCACTTCTTCTAATTCAACCTTCACATTTCCTAATCCATTAGCGTAATTAGTACTTAAAGGTTATAACCCAAACGGGTAGTAAGACGCGGTGCTAAATAATAATAATAATAATAATAATAATAATAATGATTGACTACAATCAAATTAGCAGTTGTAATAATTAAGTGACTGTCAGTCAATGTATGCACAAAATTGTACAAAATATCAATGTAGAGGTACTTAATATCTGGTTTTTTGTTTTCAGATAAATAAATGCCTGTGAGGAGGCTTTTGCCTGTGTAGATTATTACCCCCTAGAAACTTGGAAGATATTCATGAAAACTATTTTTTGGTCAAACAAAATAGTTTATGACAATATTTTGGAATAATTCGAGTAATTTTTCTACTCATGGAGCAGATTAATTGTCGACTCAAAAAACTAATATTTTGTGTATGAAGGTAAGCTTGACATACCTCCATCATACACTAACTTCCAGACATGAATATACTTGTTATTTAATGATGACCATCATTCCAGGTGTCGCTGGTGTCTTTCGCAACATATGTGCTAATAGATGAAAACCATGTTCTCGACGCACAGAGAGCATTTGTGTCTCTGAGCCTATTCAACATTATGCGCCAACCCCTAGCCATGGTCCCTCAAGTCATAGCTTCATTGATTCAGGTACAGATGTTTGGTTTATCACACTTAATCCTGTGCAAATCCAAAATCCTCAATTTTAAATTTGATCTGAATCTTTCATTACTAATTTGAATAATTACCAATTCAAATGCAATGCTTTTGAAAATGTACTTAAAATCCAAATAAAATATTTTGTGAAGAAAATGTTTTGACTCAAATATTTTATGCTCCAGTTTTTTTTAGCTCGAATCAAAATTTAATATGAGACAAAATTATATAATTATTTTTTTAGTTTAATACAAAATTCAAGATTATAAATACAGTGGTTAAACAATATGCCATTTAAAGCAAGTACAATTAACTGGTTAATGCTTATTTAGAAATTGATATATTACTATTCTATGGAAAATAACATTCTTTCGTTTTTTATAACATAAAAATTTAATGAAATACATTTAAGACAATTAATTCTCTCTTCACACTTTCTCTCAAAAGTATTTATATTTTTAAGTTCTCACCCTAATTTCATAAATGTCTTGTATGTATAGAAACAAGTAAATAATACTTATTTCTCTTGATTAATATTTGAAAATGTTCATGTTTTTATCAAACTTCCATTTATTTAAAATACATGAAGATGATCTATGCTTAAAACATATATGTATTTTAAGTTACAACATTACATTTAGTAGTAGAAAGATTTATAGGTATATTTTTTAAATTCTAACATTCCTTCAAACACAATTGGTATTTTGTGATATTATTTTTAATGGGATGGGAAAAATAGAGTTCAAACATTCCTTAGCTATTTACTCAAATCATTGATAAAATAATTTAACAAAAGTAGGAATGGGTCCTTCAAATCCTTAAGGATATTTGAGATGTATTCAAGACTAAAGGGTTAAAAAAGAAAATTTCATTACTAACAAAGTCGGGGAACAATAGTAGTTAAAATTTTGTATCTTTGTGACGATTACCGGAGATTTATCCCTACACAATAAAACAAATCTAGCAACAAGACCCCTAATCATTGTTTTACCACCTAAACAAATGATAATTTAAATCATAATAAAAAAAAAGTTGTAATTTTATTATATCTATATTCACTAGCAATTTAAGAATTAATATGAACAAAATAATCATTGATAAAACAAAGAAATAATATTGTTGGAAATTAAACCTCTTAGACTTAATATTGTAACGATACTGATTTGGACCCCTCTCATATATTAAAAAAAGTCATGGAAGAAGTGCATTTTCTCTAAGTATTGTATATAAAATATCCATTCAATACTTCATCCATGGAGAATCATGCGCTTTTCAAAAATAATATCAATATATTGAACCATTTAAATTTATTTTTTCTTTCAAAAGAAACTTGTAATATTTACCAAAAAAGCGAGTGACGTTAGCTCCCTCTACCCAATAGGAAGCTAGCCTTCACAACACCTTTTGCCAGGGCGCTTTCGATTAGTTGGTTGTGACACTGGTCATGAGAGGTCCAAGGGGCAAGAGGTAGGTCATATATAAGCTGCTTGTGCGTATGAACACACACAGTGACGGTAGCATAAATCTAAGGAGAGAGTAATAGCATAAAACAGTGAACACTATCACACAAGAACTTTGTAATCAAATACAGGAATGTTCAGTGCCGGTAAAATATATAGTTGTAATATAAAAGAAAAATCATCTGTGGTTTAACTAAACTGTATCATATAAAATTATATCTTCAGTGCCGAAGCTAAAATCATTTTAATAAATTGTGCGCAATTAATTAATTAATTCAAATTAAACATCACAATAATTCTGTATCATAATAATTGGCACTCAATCACGGGGCTATAAATACCAATTATATCATTAAATTACCGTACAATTTAATTAGTACTCAATCATGGGGAAATTATCAGCTAATTAAACGGCATCACTTCAAATGACGCCCTTCGCGGACGCGTAGTATTTTAATTGCCGCCCAACGTGTACTGATTAATTCTATAACATCACAATTGGCGCCCAACGTGAGGCGGTAGTTAAAATGCTACGCGTCAGCGATTAGCGCCGGTTGACAGTTAGTACATCTAGGACATTTATGGCCGCCATTTTAGTGCTCTTAATTCGAATATGTCTCAGCTCCTAGTACTCCGATTTAAGTTGTTTTTTTAAAGCTCTTGCTAAGAAGAAACTAATTTGTCATCACATCTTTGTCTCTAGACCTTAAGGTTTCTCCACAATATAAAAGTTTATGAAAATTTCACTTTTCTCATAAATTTCATTGTTAAATATCTTTTTTTACTGTCCACAATATCTACTTTATAGTTGATATATATAAAAAAAAAAATTATTATTCCCTTGATATCAAGAAAATCTGTTTAAATAAATCACTCCTTGAGAAAATACTGGTCAAATGAAACTAGACTTTGGTTTTTAGTATTTTTTTTACATTACTATTACAATAAGATAGTAGCCTGAATGTTTACAAAAATGTTTGAATAATAAGGAATACTCTTGCAAATTAACTTCTTTTTAACAGCTTAAAGGTCCCTAAATCACATAATCTTTTTCCTCATATTCCGATTCATACCTGGAACAAAGTAATTACTTGTCCTGCTGGATATGCTAAACGGAGACAATACTGCCTTAATGTCTCTCTAGTTGGGGGAAAACTTGATACTTCGACTTTTTGAAGTAAAGAGAAGCTTTCTATCATGATTGATTGAAAAGTCTACCCCATCTTTGTATTAAAGCAAAACAGTGAACTTCTCCAGAACTTTAAGTGTCTCATCAAAAATAGATTCTTTTGGTAGTGATATAGCTCGAAAGGCTTCCGTAGCTTTAGAGAATGATTTCCAGACTTTCCAGTCAGGCTGTTTCCCATTCATGGCAAATAATAAGGTTACATCTGAGCCTATAAATGAATGGAATCCTCTCAAGGCAACTGCTTTATCTTCACTTATACTTTCAAACATGGCATTAATGCTCATGTACCTCTGAGATTTCCCAGCTCCAAAGTGAATCCACATCTTCTGAAGACCAGCAACTTTGAGAATGTGGAAAAAAAGAGATTGCCAAAACAACTACCTCAGTATCTACTGTGCAAATAATTTTATTTTTGCTGCATGTCCAACACTATCTTTAGCATGTAGAAAAATCCTGCCATCTTTTTCTTTCTGTTGTCTGTATTTGACTCTATCAATCAAAGTTTTTCCCAATTGAGATGAATGAATAATGCCATCAATCTCAGTAATGAAGTGAACCCAATCAAATTTCAAGAGTGCATGCTCTCTAAGTAACTTGAAAAGTTCGGTTTTATTCAGATCGCAACAGAGGAAGTTATTCCAATTTAATGGTAACACATTGCCTTGTGCTACTTGGTGACAAAAGACCAACGCCTCTATTTTTTCTCACAAATTTCTTCAGTCAAGTTTTTGAGTAAGTATTCCAAGAAATATGTATTATTTTTGCATGAAACCTCTTACTCATACAAAATCCTGATTTTGAACTCTGTACACAGTATTATCCGTGTTGTTTTGGTTGGAAGAGCATGTGCTAGTGCAGCTTCATCGTATAATTATTGTGTCACAGAATATTTCAAACTGTACCGGATCAATGGATTCTTCCAGGGTTTTAAGTAGCTGAGATGTCCGACATGATCTCAGAACACCATTTGAGGAAAGAGAAGTTTGAGTGCTGGTGTTTTCATGTTCAAAAAACTTGTTCAGATCTAAGTCTCTGTTTTGACTTACAATGAAAGCCCTAGAGAAAAACTCAACATCATTTCTCAAGTCATAAATTGTTGTGAAGGAATTTTTTTTTTATGAATCCAAAGAACTTGGTCCCATTTTTCTACAATAGAGCAAATACACTCACTTTTGCTTCCTTACTCAAACATTCTTTCACATAGTTGTTGTACAGTTGTAAAGTTTTTTCTTCAGCAACTAATTGAGCTTAACTCACTCTTTATCCATTATAATTAGTGTTCCAAAACACAAGATCACAAGAGTTTAGCTCAAAAAGATTTCCAAATTCAAGAAAGCTTTCTTTTAATGCATGTTTTAGGTCTTGAAACTTGTTCTGGTAAGCAGTATACTGTTCATGCTGAATAATCCAGTCAGTATTGTTAGTTTTGCTTGCAGATAGAGTTGACTTCTTATTGTTTTACCCCGATTGATATTCTCAGACAATTGGTCAGGTTTGTGTAGCACTTCAAGGGGTACTTTGCTTCCTTAGCAACCAAATTGCCACCCTCTAGGAATGCTTTAAGGTTTGTATTATTGGTAATATCAGCACAATTCTTAATTTTATCGTCTTGTAGAGAAGCAATATTGTATAGAGGTCTTCGAGTAGTGCCCTTTTTATTGTATATAAATATATTTCTTTTTTCATTTTAATAAATGATGTGGAACAAAGAATATCTCTTGGGGTCTTTTCATCTGGCTCTGATAAAGTCTGTGGACTGTTCTCAGGTAAATCATTTGGCAAAGAGGGTGAACGTTTGGGTTTCTTTGCCCTGACTAGTTTTGTTCTGTTGAAGTTACGTGCACACTTTTTATGCCATTTTGCTTTATTGATTTTAATGTTCCTTCTATACCTCCACCCTCATTTAACTTTTGTACATCCAAACCATGGGGCAATGCACCAAGAGTCTGAAATTATCTTAAATTTTTCCCAAAGCGTCCTGTAGCCAGCACCAACAAGTAGTTTTGCAGTGTGTAAGGCTGAGCAAATTAAGTCTTCATCACTAGATTTTTGACAAATGCAACATTTGGTCCAATCTATAACACAAAGCTCAAGTGGAGATTCAAAGTCAACCTTTGCCAGCCGCAGGCACCTTGAAGTCATTTTGAAAATGATTCAATCCAGTCTAATCTGTGAAAAAGAAGGTTAAATGATTTATATGAGTATAATTTTATATCAGAATTAAAGCAAATGTAAGAGAAAACACACACAAAAACAAATAAAATTACAAGATGAATACTAAAATTGAGGTAATTTTTTTTAATTATGTGGAAACCTTAAGGTTTAGGGAAAAGTAAAAATGATAATAAAAATTGTTCTTATTAAGATCTTTCGAACAAAAAAAGAAAATTAAAATCGAACCATAAGGAGCTGAGATACAACCAATTCTAGGAAACCAAAATGGCAGACATAAATAGCCGCCCTTTTGGTGTCCTGCACGGATTTTAATGTGGCTCCCTATCTGAAAAGGTATCTTTTAACCTCATTTATGACAACAGAAAGTGGCATATTCCAATCAAAAAGTACCTTTTTTTTATATACCAGACGTATTAAGGTGTTGTGAAGGCTAGCTTCCTATTGGGTAGAGGGTGCTAGCGTCACTAGCCTTTTTGGTAAATACTACGGAGTTTCTTTTGAAAGAAAAAATAAGTTTTAATGGTGCAATATATTGACATTATTTCTGAAAAGCATGTGATTCTCCATGGATAAGGTATTAAAGGATATTTTACATACAAAACTTAAAGAAAATGCACTTCATCTATGACCTTTTTTTAATATACGAGAGGGGTCCAAATCAGTATCATTACAATATTTTTTTTAAGATTAAAATTTGAGATTCAGAATTCAGAAGTAAAATGAAGATTCGGATTTGACCCATCTTTACATGAAAGTATAGCAAAGTAAATGCATCATGCGTTTAGTTCGCCTGTAAATATTCTTGTGTAGTAAAAAAAACAAAATCTTTAATGGTTTTCTGTTCAAAATGGTTGTTGTGCAAAACTTTGATAATTTATACATGTGTTTGCGTCTAATAAACATTTAATGTAAACTGATTATATATTTTCCTTGTCTTTTCAGGCAAGTGTCTCCCTGACAAGATTAAACACATTTATAAATGATGCAGAACTGGACCCATCAAGTGTGGCGCATGATCAATTTGAAAGTAAGTATAAACTTTACATTAACCCATTCCCTGGCGTGCATCTAGCACAACTATCTGCATAGGCCTGGCAGTCATTTTTCTATCCGTAAACCTACTCCTATCCAACAAATATTTTCACTAATTATTTATTTTTTCATTTATTTCTTTATTCATGGTCATAGCATAGCATTGAATTGGATGCTCCATCTATCAGCTTCAATATGAAGTATTTGGACTTTGCATATTAAAAGTGCATTTATTCATTGATGGATGGCATTACATTAACTTATTGCAATTAAATGCAGATGCATGTCCTTGCCAGCAAAAGGGTTATCATAACTTTCCAACAAGAAGTTTAACAGTGGGAGATTTTTGCTTATATTTTCTTACTGACTACACTTTAAATCTCTTGATAACTACCACTAACAGGTGTCCTGGAAGTTTAGGGGTAAGGTGTCAGACTTATGTGCTGGGGTTCAATCCTCGGTTCCAGCACAGATTCATTTGATTGCTAAACCCTTCCTTCACCTCTGACAAGACGTGTATTAATCACAACTTGTGAATGAGTGGAATGCCAGGCCTACACCGTGGTTCGGATTCCACATTAAACTGTAGGTTCTTCATTTCATCTCACAATCACCCTACCATTACACATTAGCGTAAGTGCATATAACCCTAATGGGTAGTAAGATGCTATGCCAATAGTAATAATAATAATAATAATAATAATAATAATAATACACTACCACTAACTTCAAGCCTCATAACTCCTAAAACAGAGGTTAGTAATTGTTATACTTTAATAGTGGTGTGCGAAGCTTTGAAAAATTCTTTACTTTAAATATTCATTTGCTTCAACCTCGATTCAAGAGTAAAATTCTGGACTTGACCATTATAAAGCTTTTAAAAAAACCTTTATTGTTAAAACACACATTTATGTTTGGTTTTTAAAATTTTTATGCTGCCATTTCCATCACAAATTAATGCTAGTGTAAGAAAAAAAATCTGAAATAATTTTATTACATTTTGTGATAATAAATTAACCTATCATTTTAAGATTAAATATATTAATTATGTTTCAATATTGCATTTTGTAAATTATATTTAATACCTAAATTTACATAGTTATGCATAGTATAATATATTTTTTCCAACAGTAAACAATTTTTTTAATATTTGGTTTGGCTTTGGGAATATCTCATATTATTCGATTTGACTTTACTTTGAAATTGAAATACAGACTTCGCACACTCCAAGTCTTTAAAATAATTCACTTTAAAAGTGAACAGAAAATCACAATATAGAAAAGAATATTTGACTTTTTTTTCTCCACACCTTACTACACTTCAGGGTTATACACATTTAAATATGTACACTTATCAAGTAGGTAAGAGGAAGTTAAAGTTTAAAGGAAATGTATCCATATTTGTGTGGAAGGTGAGTGGTAAACTATTTAGGAATTAAACCACCCTTAGTCCAAGCCAGGATTAAACCATGACTTCCTCATCACTACAAACCATACTAAATGAGCCTGACACTTACCCCACTTACCAATTGATTTGAGTAAAAACAAAAGTGAAAATACTTCCACTGCTTTTGGCCATTATTAAAACTTATGTACCACTGATTAATGCAGTCTGTTGTACCTAGTCAAATATTGAGTGTGCTATATTGTAATAAAATTTATCAGTTTACCATCACTAAACAGCTGTTCGAATTCAGTAGAAAAACAATTATTGCTAAATGAGACAGCGTTCATAGTTTAGTGGGGGTGGACTCACCACACTGCCACTGGCAATTTACTCAGTTCAGCTTTTCACCATACAATAATAGCTGTTATCTTTCTTATTGATCACCAAATAATTGTTACTGTAGCGTGTTTTACTATTTACAAATTATATATATATTTACACTTAAGGGTACAACTATCATACATCAATATAACACGTACAATTT
>CABFVX010002869.1:80078-101394 GCA_902151425.1 Timema shepardi | reverse complement strand
CCAGTTCACCCGACCGACCCATAGAAGTAAAAACCTTTAATTTTCGCTTTTATAATTTAAAAAAATATCATAAATAGGTGACTTTGCTAATTTTCAACGATGTTAAACGCAAAATATTAACATTATTAGGTCAAAGTTTACGGTTAGAAACATGAATCTAGCCTTTCTCAAATAAATAAAGTCAATTTTAATAGCGTCTTGACGGAGTTGACCCGCGCCACTGCGAATTTTCTAGCAAACGAGCCGCATGTGACGGAAAATTCGGATGGAAGCGTGAGCCCCCGTACTCCTGCCATCGAGAGTAGTGTTGTGTAAGTCACAGAGGAACAAAGCTCGAGCCTCGCTTGATCCCGATTAATTACTCAATTTAATTGCGTGGTTAAATCAGCATACATAGAAAATCAAATTTAACCTAAAAAAAAAGCACAATAAACCCATTTGTCCAAAACAACAATAACGCCTAATTAGGCTGGGCTTATTTTTTAATAACTCTGTTTTTTTAAAGAAAAGTATCGATAAGGGTAAATATTTGTATCGAAATTTTAATCTGAAAAAAAGTTTTTTTATCCAGTAATAATAATTTCAAATTTTACATCATAATTGTATTTACATATTTATTCAAACATTTAAAATTATAAAGGTTTTTATTATTTTAATTTTTTCTACAAGATGCTTGATCGCTATCCAACTTCTTCAATAAAAAATTCCATAGTTCACATCTGGGAGGTGCCATTTTTTTTTAATTACACTCTTCGTTTGTATACTCTATCAAGATAGGTAATTTGTTCTTCCTATTCCCCCACAGGCCACCCTAGTAGATATTTAGTCCCAGAGTCCGAACTTGAGTTAAGATAACAAAATATGTTGTTTCTTTGGATACCAATCTGATACCGGAGTGTGAGAACTAAAATCAGTAAAAGTATCGAGTAAAAATACTATTATTGAAAGGAAAAATATCAATATTAGTAAAGTATCGATACTTTTTTCACATTCCTATTCCCACGTGCACTGCTTGGTGGTTAGTATAAAAACAAAGTACGGAAGCTACCGAACATTCCCGGAGACGCCCGAATTGTCAGGCGTATTTGGGGGATAGATGCTTCACGGTCCGCACCGTTAAAGTGCGGATGAAGGCTCTCTCGACGATTCGTCCGCGGTGGTGCGGTGCGGATGGGTGTAACCACCTGCATTTAAAAACATGGATAACACTCATCCGGAATTTTACGGTGTGGAGCGGATCCTCCAGCGGAGATTTGCTAAAATAAATTATAAAGGCGTCAATTAATTTAGAAGCTAGTATTAAAATATCACATGCATATTTGTGCATCGCATCTTACTACCCGTCCAGGATATTTGCATTTCTATACCAAAGGGGTAGGGATGAACATTTTAAGGAAATGTACCCGCATTTACGTTAAGAGGTGGATAGCCCTTTATGGAGAATTACATGTGTACACCCTAACATTAGTATGAATTATCTAAACCTACATCTTTACTTGCTACAAGTATGTCCTTAACTTATCTTACATAAATAATATTTCTGTCACTCTACGAACTAATAGTAAACTTGTTAAACAGTTTTTCATTTCTCTTTTCAAAAATTTTTTGCGAACAGCACAAGGCTAAGATAAAACTGTCGGTTCAATTTTATTAATATTAATAACTAACGATTAATACTAATAACTATCCATTTAATGACAAACAAAAACTGTCTCGTCTGCGATATTTTATGGTATTTCAAACGCGTCATTCATTCGCTCTGTAGGAAAACATTTATATTCGCGTCTGACGCGCGCGGCTCTAATTCGCGTCTGACTGCGTTGTAGCAAATCACACGTGATCTGCAGATGTAACTTTTGATACATTTTATCAATACCTATAGAATAATAACAACTATAAAATAGTAAAATGTTATCAATTTTGGCCGCAAGCAGACATGTTTGCGTTTTCTAAAAGTTTCTTTATACCAAAATCCTGCTATACGCTTTGTGTTACTTGCAAATGCGGCCTTCACGGTTGCAGCTGATTATACAAGTACATATTGTGTTACCGTCTGAGGTGTGGAATGTCCCCTGGGAAACCCGTGCCCACGTTCTTTCAGGAAAAACAGTTTGAGTGCAAAACTTGAGACAATGTCGCCACGACCAATGTCATTTCGTGCTATCGTCATTTAATTACGCAAATATCCGCTTTAGTGGTTGAATGGTCCGAGGTGTCGCTCTCACAATAGACTGGAATGCCAATGACAAGGAGATTAGGGTTCCATTACCAGGCTATAGTATTACTATTATTATTAGCACTGCGTCTTACTACCCGTTCGGGTTATACGCATTTACGCTAATGTGAGATGGTAGGGTGATTGTGAGATGAAATGGAGGACCTACAGTTTAACGTGGGTATCCGAACCACGGTGGAGGCCTGGCATTCTCCACATTCACAAGTTGTGATTAATACACGTCTTGTCAGAGGTGAAGGAAGGGTTTGATAATTAGATCAATTTATGTCGGGACCGAGGATTGAACCCCGGATCACCAGCACAGAGGTCTGACACCTTAGCCCTAGACTGCCAGGTCATCCAACCAGGTTATAATACTCAGTGGGATTTACCCTATATGATTTTCCACTTTCCTTCCACGAAAATGCGGTTACACTTATTTTAAAATTCAACCTAACTCATTAACTTAATTAGTTCATATGCGTATAGCCTGAACGGGTTGTAAGAGACGGCACTAAAAAAACAACACGCTCATCTTTGACCCTACCCGTTTCGTTGGCCGCGTGTTCTAACGCGTTACTTTTGTGTTGAACTAGACTGCTGAGGACGGGAATATCGTGGTTAGATCTCAGTTGGGTGCACTGAGGGAGGGTTTTCCCTAAATGGGTTTCCACTCTCCATACACGCAAATGTAGGTGCATTTCATCTTGATTAAACCTTCGTAATCACTATGCCATTAGTGTAATTGGTACATAGGCGTATAACCCGAACGGGTAGTAAGACGTGGTTCTTAGATAAAAGTATTTGGCCTTAACTACCGATTTTGAAATACTGTCGACAATTAAAAAATAAATATATCGAACCTCTGTTTGTAACGTGATTTAAATCGATGATATGCTTAATAAATTTTAATAAATATATTCGAGTCAATCGAGTATTAAACTGTCAGATTGTGTTTAGATAAATATGTTGTTGTTGGATGTTTTTCAAACGAAATATGTCACTCGCGCATTCCACGTGATGATAATGCTCGAAATAAATTTACCATGACATACTAATTTATTGTTTTATTGAAAAATATAACGGAGAATTTCACTGATTTATCTTCAATTTAGGTTTTACTCTGGGGATACCTCAAGGACTTCAAATTTATAGTCGGGGTGTCATACAAAGAACTTTAGCGAATAGTTGAAAACGTTATTAAATCTACTTTCAAATGTCCATAAAACAATCAGTATTTTTTTCAGTCCTAAATTTTGGCGGGGTGAATATTATGGTATTATAGTGGTATTATGTCAAAAGTACAGCTGTACTTTAAATTTATTTTACAGGCCTATACATCTACTAAAAGATTATTTCTATGTCAATTTGTATATATATATAACGTATACTTATTGAAGAACCACTTCACAAATATGATAGCAAAAATTTAAAATGAATAATAATATTTAGCACCGCGTCTTACTACCCGTTTGGGTTATACGCTTTTAAGTACTAATTACGCTAATGGATTAGGAATTGGGAGGGTTGAATTAGAGGAAGTGAACCCGCATTTGCGTGGAGGGAGAGAGTAAAACCATTTAGGAACCCCCCCAGTTCACCCGACCGAGATTCGAACCTCGATCTCCCTGACCTCAGCAGTCGAGCTCAACACGACTAGCGCGTTAGCCAACTACGCCACCGAGGAGGGCTTCAATATGAAGTATTTTTACAATAGCTAGGTAATTATTTTAAAATCATTTATCTACTATCTGGGATATTTAACTTTCACTTTCTGAGCTAGTTTATTATTTCAGTACACGTCTTCAACTAACTTAAATCGAATACATACACAACGCCTAGTCCCCTGGCCGTCACTTTACCCCTTCGAAAAGGATAAACCACAATGGTAAAGCGGAAAGCCCAATTTTCATAACAAGGGCCTTTTCGGATAGTTATAAAGTTAACAATATCTCCTTTCACGTATTCATTCCTCAAGTCATGTGATCTTCAGCTGTCACTTTAATTAAATTTTATCAAATTGGTGATGGGATTTCTTATCTTTACTTTCTCTTGATCCTTAGGAAAGATAAATATTGTGATTTAAAAAAAATTGAATTCGAGATTTTTATAAATTTGCGTTCAGCGTTTCATGACACCCTGAGACCGAAAAGATGGTTTTTGCATTTCCGTCTGTCTGTCTGTCTGTCTGTCTGTATCATGGCTTAGAGTCGAAACCATTTCACCAATCGGGCTAAGACTTTGTATCTAGGGGTTTCATAAGTTTCCCCAAAGGAATTTTTGGAATTAGCTATATAACCCTGAAACTAAGGGTTGTTTACTGCAGGGAAAACATAGTAGGAATCGATTTTCTCGAGATAGGCTCCAACAGTTTTGATTTTATAAAACCAAATGTTTCTGAGCTATAAGCAAATATTTTGATGGAGGTCTTCAAATATGGAATTGATTGCTATTCTCTTTGGTGAAAAATGTTTTTATTTTTCTCTATGTTTATGTAACAATGGGTATGATTTCAATTATCTCTCAAGTGGAGTGTTTCTGCAAAAACATGTATTTTATTGCTTTTCACAAAACTTATGCGTTTTTAGTCTTTGTGGTGCACTCTACCATTTATAAGGCATTCACGAGCTAAGTTTACCTGGATGACAGCTCGAAATGTTACTAGAATTAATTCCTAATATATCACTACGCCAACAGCTGACATCTATCACTTTGGATCACTGTAATGAAAACAGCTGGTAATATATTTATGTGATAGTTAACCACAATGATTTAGGCCAGTATTATTTATATATTTATTTTAGGTCGGAATCAAAGTTTATCTATCGTTTTATTCCACTTAAAAAAATATTCACACCACTTTCACAAAAACTTCTAACGAGCATAGCTTAAAATGGTTACTGACGAATTTAAACAATATGATTGAACATAACGGTGACAAGTTTTTTTATAATGATGCGGACACGCAGTTGATGAAAATACTTTATTCAGTTAAATATTTCACAATATGATAAAATAATCATAAAATCATGTATTGTATGTAAAAAAATGACAACAATTTTCTCTTTTCTAAGTAAATATGATGCCTGTATTAAAAGGTGTTGATGTGTGCACTATATTAAACATAATCAATAACGTTCCAAAACGAAAAATAAGTACTTTTAATTATGTTTAAAATATTGTTTCGAGTTAGACAAAAATAAATTATTTAAAAAAATGAAATATTATGAGAAAACTTGAGCTTACGTTATTTTTAATGTAATATATAACAGGTAATTAAAGATCTTTACATTTATAACAAAACTGTGATCTTCTACAAGTGTTGGCAACCCAATACCTAAACATATGATTTTCGAACTGTCATCCAGGTAAAAACCTATCGTGAATGGAATATATATATATTTGCTTCCTGTGACGGATAAATGAAAGAAAAGAGTATAAAAATAAGAATAAAAATCTCATCGAAAACAGAAGATTTTTGACTGAAGACTCATAAAAGGACGAGGAAGAAGGAACCCTCCCGCCAGCTCTAAGCCTCACGAGAGTGTATTATTTTGTGGCAGTTTCACGATTTCGGAACATAATTTACCGGCAATAAACTAAACACCTACCACTTCTTTGAACCCCGCGGGCAGGCGAAACGGGTCGAGGACTCTCGTTAAGAAGGCCGACTTACACTAGAACGGAACTGATCACAGCAATCGAGAGGATAGAATACGGTAGTCGAGTAGAAACTCTTAAACACCAGAAACTAAGTGGGCTTATAACGTTACTAGGTTAAGATGTCCATCAGTATCAGAACAAACAGGGGAAGAGGAAAAATACAAATGGCACTACATTTGTTGGGACTCCATTAAATCACGTCATTTGATTCACAAAGATACATTCTACGCTCCTATACCAGAACTACCTTTCGTTTTCGGGGCATTTAGCTCCTAATGATTCGTCAAAATATGTGGATTTTTATACTTTTCAGAGAAAAAAATGTCAACTTTTAAACTGTGTTTACAAGTCTATGCATGTATAGGGTCATAGAGAATAGTTTTATGTTTATTTAATTAAACACCAAACTCATGTACTATTAAAGCTTTTATTAATATTTAACTTAAGCACAACATCTGATTGTCAAAATCTTAGCTACCTAGATGGCCCTCTTAGTGACATTATTGGTGGTCCTAGGATATTTTCTGTAAAAGAAGGCGATCAATTCATGCGGTGGATTTTGTTTGCTTATCATATTAAAAGGCGGTTAATACATAAATGGGGTAATTAGTACCTTGGACTGCACGAGTAGTTAATTTGAAATTAATCGTATTATAACTGCTTGCACACCACGGGAATAATATATTTTGGGCCATGCAAGGATTAGAAAATAATTTATCAGTAGGGTTAGAGTAACGTGTAGATCAAAACTTTGAGCTATACCAAAGTTTCTTCAAGATCCAAAAGGTTCTTGCAAGTAGTAACTAAAAGTTATCTAGGGACCAATGCTTTTCTAGGACCCAAAAGTTTCTCGGAAATAGTGTATACATGTTAACAAAGAACTAAAGACTACAATAGTCAAAAGCTATCTAAGAAACAAAGATTACACTAATCAAAAGTTATCTAGAAACCAAAGACTACAATAATCAAACGTGATCTAGGAACCAAAGACTACACTAATCAAAAGTTATCTAGTACCCAAAGACTAAAATAATCAAAAGTTATCTAGAAACCAAAGACTAAAATAATCAAAAGTTATCTAGGAACCAAACACTACACTAATCAAAAGTTATCTAGGACCCAAAGACTAAAATAATCAAAAGTTATCTAGGAACCAAAGACTACAATAATCAAAAGTTATCTAGGAACCAAAGACTACACTAATCAAATGTTATCTAGGACCCAAAGACTAAAATATTCAAAAGTTATCTAGGAACCAAAGACTACACTAATCAAATGTTATCTAGGACCTAAAGACTAAAATATTCAAAAGTTATCTAGGAACCAAAGTATATAAGAATCAAAAGTTATCTAGGACCCAAAGATCGTCTACGAACAAAAGGCAAACTTTGATCCTCAAGTCATTTGGTTAATTTGTCACATAAGGTCCTACTAATTTGTTATTATTTGTTTAAAATATTTTTGATGTGTATTATTTAATTATTTTATAGAAAATTTGTATGGTCCTTAACTTGAAACTGTTTTCACCTTAAATTAATTTCAACTAATACTATAATTAAGTGCAAATCCATTTTATAAAAAATATTTGTATTTATTTAAAAAAATTTAATTAAACATTTACTAAAAAATATACTAGCCAGCTTATAGTGACTTGCATAAACCAATATTGCCTAAAACGAACATGTTATTTTTAATAACAGTTATTCTTTAACTGTCTTAAGAAAGTTTTCTATTTATTTTATTTGAAAAAAAAAGTTTCTAACCATTTCAAAATAGATTGTTTTGACATACTTTGAATTTTGTTCATTAATCATAAGTCATGAAAGTTATGAAATGAAATGTTGCCCATGAATGTCATGAAAATATCACGAGTAAAAATTACTGGTCATTAATGTTGTGAGACAAGCTGGGCAGCCATTAAGAATAATGTTTTAAGTGCTTTTTTATGGGGGTTTGCAAGTATACATTCCTTAGTTCAAGTCGATTTCGAATTTAGATGAGCAAATGAAATATTTCCACAAATTATTTCTATTAATAAAAATATAGAGCTTTTAGGGGGAAAAAAGAGCCCTGTTTGAATCCTTAGACTTTAAATTGGTGTGAACCATATTTTGAAACAACGAATTAGTGTTTAAGGTGCGGCAGAAAGGAACACGAGTAATTTTACAATTTTTAGAGCATTAACATTTTTTTTTGCCAAAATAAATCAAATATTTCTCCAGTAGCAACATAGAGTTTAGCTTTCTGCATATGCTAATATCAACAAATCAAGGGTGTCCTGGAATTTTTTCAAAACTTTATCTCTTTATTTAAATTGTTTTGACAACATTCCAGGACACCCTCGACAGATATTCAAGATCTATTGTTATTAGCATATGCAGAAAACTAAACTCTATATTGCTACTGGGGAAATATTTGTTTTATTTTTAAAAATGCTATAAAAACTGTAAAATTACTAGCGCTCCCTTCAGTCACACCTTAAGACATTTATACAAGTCCCGCCACACATTCGTAATAGTTTGTTGTTTTTACGAAGAGCGGTGCTGTTAAAATCGAATTCTCAAGTATAAACACCAAAATTACATATATGTATGTGCTACAAATTTTCTTGGGGTAGGTTATTATAAATATAGCTATATTTAGTCGTAATTTATCAATAGCCAGCAGGAAAATCCCGTGGTATCAGGCAATCTAGCTCCTGATAGAATGGCTTACCAATGACGTTAAGGGCCAGGTTCAAATCTCGACCGTATGATCCTAGTGGTGATTTTCCACAAACGATCCAGCACCGTGACACCGACACCGGCCATTAATCTATCACGTTGAAAGGTAAGGCTCTAATAGTACTAATAATACTTTTTCAGATATGTCGGGAATCTAACCTAGCGTCCTTATCTCAATAAGAAGATGTATTATCGACTGAACTAAGATGTTGGACTAAAAACATCAGAATTGTTGCTATTCTTAATGATGATTCCAGCGGAAAGGATATAATTACAATTTAATCTTTCGATAGTTTTTTAATTGATTCATGAGCAACTATTTTATCGTTTTGGTTTTTTTGTACACCACACCTTAGTACCCGTCTGAGGTTTTTGAATATTTACACTAATGGGATAGAGATGAGGAAGTTAAACATTTATCAAATGTACCCGCGTTTTCGTGGAGGAAGAACGGTCCAGTAAGAAAATCAGTACACCCGTCTGGGGTCTGAACCTTTACCTCCTCGTCACTGGAAAACTAAAAAAGGCTTAGAATAAGCATTAATGCATGAGCGGTGATTAAGAAGAATATACAAACACACCACGATGAAACGCATGTTGGTCACATAGCTAGCGTAACACGGCCCTGAGAAAGGGTTGAGGTATACCAACAGATCAGCTTGGGACGCTTCTAGGTTATCCATCTCTGCCACATTAAGGTCGATCCTTTTACCCTCTCGTTCTTAGAAAACAACTTTATACGTCCAAGCCACAAAGTGAGGCTGGATTAGAGGCCGCGTCAAGAATGGGTCGAAAGGGGATGGAGGTTGATCTAATTCTAGGGTTAGCACTTTTACGGCTTCTCCCCCACCCCACCACTTCCCTTATGTTTTTTTTGGTGTGTGATATATTTCACGGTCAGGCGAGATAATGATTAAGATGGGTAGATGGACACTGCCTATCAGTTGTATTTCTATCAACATAATTTAGTTTAAAATCATCTTTAAGGTTCTTCTTATGTCCAACTAAGCATGACTATTTAAATTAGGCTTTTTTTTTCCTTTCGTACAAACCTTGACAGCCCTCCATGTTTTGACCTTGAGTGTAGATAGGGCCTCCATAAAGAACACCTTCAGATTAAACCAGCTGCGCTTCTTATCTGCTATCTCAACAACAGCGTCTTGATAGTCTCTTCATATAGGTATACATACACTCGACCACTTTCGAAACGAAATGCTTTTCTTCACTTCAATAACACATTAGAGCAGTTTTTACAAAGGCATTGTTTTAATTCGGAGATGGATAAGAACATACAGAATAAAAAAATAAATATTATTCTTGGAAATTAAATTTTCTCTAGCTCTACTCAGTCTAGGACAACTGGGTGCCACCCTCCGGGTGCGGCCAACTCAGCGCTTGCGAACTGGGTGCTGGTAAGAATGGGTGCCAACATAACTGGGCGCCAGTGTAAAAACGTAACATATAATTTTTTTTTTACTAAATATTAATTTTTGGAATTGTTTTAAAAAAAATTAATAACAGAGGAAACTAAATTTATGTATATTTATAAAGTTGGACTACTAGATATTAGAAAATTTAGAATTTTTTTTACAAAAAAAAAAATATATATAAGAATTTTGTGTAAAATAAACAATGTAATAATGAATTAACCTAACCTAACTGGCGCCTAGTTGTTTGTTTTCAATTTTTACAATAGTATTTTAATATCTAAAAAAAATACCCTGGTAGCCAGTTGTCTTGGCACCCAGTCCTCCCAGTGCCCAGTTCGAAAGCGCCCAATTGGCCGGATCCGAGGTCCGCTTCATAAAGTTCCGATAGTTTGTTATAAATTCTTCCTTCTTCTACGTGGGTTTTTGAATTGTGTGGATTTCCTACAGCAAGATTTATCCACCTTAATGAAATCTAAAATTACATCAAGGAATGCTGAGGACAGAAACTTTATAGAATATTAATTATTTAAAACGGTTCAACTATACAAGATAGTAGTAACCACAGTCCAAAAATTATTTTCATAAGAAAGGCCTTAGCTGACAAATAGAAAGGCTACTAGATATTCTATTACGTACTAATACGTAAAGTTATTTGATCTGCAGCTGTCACTTTACCTATATTAATAAATATTAAATAACCCAACAATTTATTATTATTATTATTGCGTCTTACTACCCGTTCGGGTTATACGCACTTACGCTAATGTGTAATGGTAGGGTGATTGTGAGATGAAATGGAGGACCTACAGTTTAACGTGGAATCCGAACCACGGTGGAGGCCTGTCATTCCTCACATTCACAAGATGTCTTGTCAAAGGTGAAGGAAGGGTTTGGTAATCAGATAAATCTGTGCCGGGACCGAGGATTGAACCCCGGCCGCCAGCATAGAAGTCCGACACCTTACCCCTAGACCCAGTAATATATTATAATGTTATCACTGTTGACCGTGTATATTGTATATTTTTAAGTTTCTTTCTAGCAAAATTCTATTATACAGGATTATTTAGATCTCCAGGCAAAATATAATGCAAGCTATAGGGGTTAACAAGACAAGTATTTCCAAGTAATGAATTTGAGGTCGGTTACTTCAAATGGTGGGGCAGGGGACCACTGAACGTCCAAGAGTGCACCTGAGGTGTAGGCAACACATGCAGCACGCTAGGCATCCCCACCACCCTCTCCCCTAACACACACAATGGTACCAGCGTATCAGAGCGGCATTGCACTGTTGGCTGTCAACATAAGATGGACACTACAATCTCCCTGAAATGGTAGACATGCTTAGATAATGTGTACGTGCCGTGCCGTGCCATTGGCAGCAGA
Organism: Timema shepardi; assembly: GCA_902151425.1. Classification (NCBI taxonomy): domain Eukaryota; kingdom Metazoa; phylum Arthropoda; class Insecta; order Phasmatodea; family Timematidae; genus Timema; species Timema shepardi. Next base: position 89,980 of record CABFVX010002869.1, on the reverse strand, counting down.
GCGTCTGTACGAAGAGATATATACAAACAGAACTCGAACTCAGAGCCCAAATTACCGACGCCGGTGCCACCATTCGAGATAATTCCTCACATCTTTGAGCGGGTCAGACATTGGGTGGTCTGTCGCTGCAACTTGTGCATCAAATTTCAACCCTTGCTGTTAATTATGGATATCTCTCTTCATACATAAGTTCTGCTGCCAGTGCGTAGCTCTCAATATCTGTGATAGAATCAGCAATTCCTAACGGGTACCTGTTGTCAGGCAATTTAATACCTGTTACTAGTAATAATTTACACCACTGTCAACTTGCTATGTGCTGAAGCTCGATGAGTTGCCTACCCCCCAGGTGCGTACAACGCCAACTTACTTAGACGTCTCGTAGCTCTGCAATGTGGCGTCGCCGACTTCAAGTTTATTGAGTGGAAATACTTGTATTGTCAACCCCCTACAAATTGCATAGTATTTTACCCGGGGATCTTAATAAACTTGTATACATCCCGACTCCATTTACTCAATAGTTACCCGCCTCGGTGGCGTAGTTGGCTAACGCGCTAATCGTGTTAAGCTCGACTGCTGAGGACTTGGAGATCAAGGTTCAAATCTCGGTCGGGTGAACTGGGGGTGGTTTTTTCCTAAATAGTTTTCCACTCTCCCTCCACGCAAATGCGGGTTTACTTCCTCTAATTCAACCTTCCCAATACCTAATCCATTAGCGTAATTAGTACTTAAAGCGTATAACCCGAACAGGTAGTAAGACGCGGTGCTAAAAATAATAATACTCAATAGTTTACATTCCATATAAAGCGTTGCAGTCGGTGAATTGGTGAACTTGCGTGTTATAAAGGGATATACTGATTTTTTACTTTAGTTCACAAGGCAACCATTGAATTCTGGTTGTCATCGGTTTGGATTAATTGTAATAATACCTATGGTTTATATTAATTCAACACACAGACAAAATACATCTGATGTGATCAATATTAGTTTCCCTTAATGCTAAATATGCAGTCTATCCATCTTAGGAGAGGTGATAACTGACAGCATAAGCTTGTTATTACAAATATTGGTGGAAAGTCACCCATGTTTTTTTTTGGAGATAATTATTACTGTATGATTACTGAATAATTTTTTTAAAAAACTAATTGAAAGAAGAAATATTAATTCAAATATTCTGTTGATTTTTTGTTTCACAGTCATTGCAACAAGAAATAAATTAAAAGTATTGTAGTCACACTTGTATATTCTTATAACTGACCACCATAAATTATAAAATAAATGAATATTGTTTTATATAACTTAGAGAAAGAACCACACAAAATATAATTCCAAAATAAAACTTTTTATTTTGTAAATACATACAAGTTGTGTGACGTCATCAACCGCACCGGTATGGAAAGAAAGCTACCCTTTAGGAGCTCTCATTTGTAAATAATTTTTAAGTTAGCTCTGCTGCCACAAAAAAAGGAAACATTCAAACAGTTTATTTTCATAAGTTCGTGTTTCATTAATGTAAATAATGTTTAAAAGAAAAACATAGCCAAAAACAGATTGTTTGCTGTGAAGGCTATGACTGATAAAAGTGATATCAATTCAACATATGGTTTTGCATTATGGAGTAATGGAGAGTAGATTTGATATTTTTTGCCAGCTGTCAGTTACCACCACCACTCTAACGCTAGACGGACTGTATACACATTTCAATTCTATATGTGTCGTCATTCGACCATGTGAGGCCCATACGCTTCATTCTGTCATCGGGAATGTATGACTTCTGGTCTCTAATCAGCTGATTCCAATGATGGCCTCACGTCTGGTCTATTGCTAAACTACAGCCCCATTTTTATAAGTAGGGCCTTATGTGACAGAAAAATTACTGGAACTACGTTCACGCCAGATCATGATTTGAAATGTCACTTTTGATGGGTATTATCAATACCAATAAAATAACACTACAGAATGTTATCATTGTTTATCAAAAAGGCACTTCCTACGCAAATTGGACTGTATATTGAATTATCTTCTCTTTCTTCAATTGTAGCATGTCCTCTATTAAAGGACATCTACAAATATGATAATAAAGCTACGAATGAAATAAATGAATTAAAAGAAGAAAATTAAAACAAAAAACTTATCTATTCCTTTAGAAGGTAGAACAAAATTAAAACTAATCTATTTCTTTAGAAAGTAGAAGAAAATGGCTTACGATGGAACGGATGCAGTCTGATATTATCACCATGCTTTCACGAGCCTTTCCGCAAGCGGCTTGGCGGATGTCTTGGCCGTTGGACGCACGAGATGGAGAATAACTTCAGTATCGCCAGTCGACGCCTCAACTCCAAGGCGCTGATTCCCTAGCGGCGCTTCTGGGAAACACTCTCTCTCTAACAANTTACTATCCGTTGATCCCACTGTTTGGTTCGTTCCCGAGTCAGACCAAGAGTATAAAACATGGGGACCCATGTGCCACATATCTGCACTTATTTGTAAAATTTCGTCAAAGGAAGAACTTATGAACTAATCTCCAGCGTCACTAATACTGGTGGTCCCAATGGATCAGGAGTCGGACTCACCACCGCGTGGCAGAAGAAGACTCGCCAGATTCGATTAAGTATCACCTTATGTCTCCGACTTTGAATACTATGTCCTTCCGACATAGTTTGTTCTATTGTAAGAATGTTTTTATGTGTCCTTCTGACACTAGCTGAAGTTATTCTATATAATTATGTTTTTTATGTCCTTCTGACATGTTTGATTTTTAGTCTGAATGACTAATTATGTTGTATGTCCTTCAGATATGTTTTATTTAGCCAAATAAACTAATTGGTTAATATCTATCGTCAGATAGTCTGGCTATATTTTTCTTATGTCCATTTGACATAGCTTATACACGGGGGCTTTAAGCTTTATACATAAGGAGGACCAGGTGGTCAAGTTTTTCTAATCCATGTATTTATTTGACTATTCTGAGTGCTTATGGCACAGTAATGTTTCGTAGCGCCCTAAACGGCATGTTCACATGTTCCATATTTGTATGGCGACAAGCAGTTTGTCTACACCTTTTGTCTAGGACCTAGTTAGGTCAGTGTCACACTACATTCATTTCGGCACCTTTTCTGTGTTACTATTTAGGGTGCGCAAAGTGCGGAACACGGCTAGTTTCATATGGTGGCCCGCACAGATAGTATTTCCTGTTGCCCCTTGTTGGCGCCTAGTTTGGCTATGTATTTAATGTTAGATATTACTAGCTTTGTTGTGTACCCCAGGATATGGGTTGTTGTTTATATGTGCTATTGAATTGCTCCGGCAGTACCCACCGGGAAAAGACCGGCCATAGTACTACATGGTGTTGACACCTGACTGTTAGCCATCTGTATGTATATAACAGATCCTCCATTTATTGCTCATTATTTAAAGTATCTATGGGACTCTTCTTTAATTTAACTAGCTGGCTTGACACATATTTAACCTAGTAGCTCTAAAACTATAGGATTTACAGTAGTCCTATTTATTAGTTACTCTTTCACTATGTTTTCTGTTAAGGCCCTTCTGTCTGGCTCAAGTCCGACTACTTTTGTGCTCTTTCTACATAACTCCCCTTTTAACCGTTACTGTTGTTGTTTGAGACACTTATTCTCCCGACCTACGACAAGGTCCTATATTTCTGGAGTTGTTAAATCCTACCATATGTTCAATATAAAGGTGTTGTTTTCCTTTTTGCTTTGAATTTATACTTGATACTCCGAACTGATATTCCTGACACTATATACTGTTCCCGATATTTAACTTTAAATCTTGTTCTTCTAGTATTATTCTACGTTTCAGCAACATGATCCCTCTTATTTCTTTATCATGTATTTACCTTGTACTAGTAATAGTTACCTCATCTACATATTAGAGTGAAGTGGAAGCAACGATTCAAGACATTCGTGCGCGTCACAATCTATCGCCCCCCCCCCCCTCCTCCCTACAGTAGCCCCGTGGCCTCTTTGGTGCTGACTGACAGCTCACAGCTGACTTCTGACAGTTATACCTAAATATATACCTAAATATATACCTAAATTTTGACCGTTAGACGTGACAGATGCTAAAAACATGTTTTTGCAGATTATTTGGTTCAGCGTATGGATACATAATTTGGTCTGGTAACTTTGCAAAGCTGTCAGTCAGCACCAAAGAAGCCGTGGGGCTACTGTACCCCTTCCAACAAATTTTATTTTTTTCACTCATAGTTTGCATTCTTTACACTAGTAATGATAACATATCTGAGTAGTAGATTACAATATTTCTTCCTAAAAGGGACGAACAAAAATTATTTCTCACACTTTTGTAATCTTTTAGTGTAATGTTTCTCAAAATGTGATACTCTAACCATTAGTGGTCCACGGTAGCCATTTTACAGGACTTCAGGAAGTTGAGTAGTAATAAAAATACTGTAGTAATAATGTATTAAGGAATATTGATCACCTAAAATTAACTAAAATTCGAAAATTTGACTGCAAAAGATTATATAAAATGAAATATATATTTTTTACCCTTGGTAGACGCAAGTGTCATAAAAAACGGAAGTCTGTACCAACCTTATGTCCAAAAACACGGAACAATTTTTTTATAAAAAATTATGGGCTTAGAATGTTAAAAATAATTCAAAAACTTATTACTTATTAGAGATAATTATTGTATATTTTTTCAATATTTCATTTAATTATTTTTGGTCTTGTATTTTACAGTCGTAAAATTGAATTGCCTAAAATATAATGTTTTTCTAGCATAACTTTCATTTGGTGGTCCTCCATCAGCAAATCTTTGAGAAACAATATTTAAACTGATTGTATGAGATAGAAATATCCTAGTTATATGGGGCTAAAAGGCATTGTGGCATAAAGTTGAAACTATTTGATAATTAACCTTATCTAGCCCTATATTATTCTCAAAATACATTTCATGTGTTTAAAATCATACTTAAAACAAATTAAGCTCAAGCTTTTCAAGATGGGACATTTTAACAATCCTTTTGAGTTTGAAGTTTCGTCGTCGAATATATTTCATTAATAAATATGACTCGCTGAGCTATAAAAGAACATAGAATTTATCGTTACTATAATAAATCAATACAGTTGATTTTAAGTCAAAATGGTTGAGAATTTAAAAAAAAGTATTATTGGTTTAATTCATCTTGATTTGATTTGTATCTATGCATTTTTTTAGTTCATTCGTCTTGACACTAGAGTTATGTAAAAGTTTAACTTATATGGGTGTAAATGATTAGGGTATTAACAAAAATGTGAATGTGAGGAATGCCAGGCTTCCACCGTGGTTCGGATTCCACGTTAAACTGTTAGGTCCTTCATTTCATCTCACAATCACCCTACCATTACACATTAGCGTAAGTGCGTATAACCCGAACGGGTAGTAAGATGTGGTGATGATAATAATAATAATATTTAAAAAAACCTTCACCTACCGAGTGTATGAAATAATCACATGTTCCTGACCGAGATTTGAGCCTTGACCTCATCACTAGAAATCCAATCTCTTACAAGACTTACGCCGTAAGACAAGGTTTGAGACTTGGAACGTGGCGTCTTACTACGCTTTCGGGCTACACGCCTTTATACTAATTATAGTGGTATTTTAGGGATTAGGAAGGTTGAATTTAGAGGAATATTACCAGCATTTTTGCGGAGGAAGAATGGAAAACTATTTAGGTAAAAAAACCCACCCTCAGTACACCCGACTGGGATTTGAACTCAAATCTCCCCGTCATCGGTATTCTAGTCTATAGCGAGAGTGATAAGGCCTACATTAGAACATTCTACTAATGAATCGGCGTAGTTGGCTAGCGCGCTTGTCGTGTTGAGCTCGACTGCTGAGGACGGGGAGATCGAGGTTCGAATCTCGGTCGGGTGAACTGGGGGTGGTTTTTCCTAAATGGTTTTCCACTCTCCCTCCACGGAAATGCGGGTTCATTTCCTCTAATTCAACCTTTCCAATTCCTAATCCATTAGCGTAATTAGTACTTAAAGCGTATAACCCGAACGGGTTACTAATGAATCGGGTGAGACGTGGAGGTTCTTCATCAAACATCGTAATATACATTGGAGTGTGCAACGCTATAGACATGGAGTTTATTGATTTTATAAGGTTATATACATGACATTTATTTAGTAAACAACTTTATATACTGGAAGTTTGTTCAGTATTCAACGTTATAGACATGGAGTTTATTTAGTAAACAACTTTATATACTGGAAGTTTGTTCAGTATTCAACGTTATAGACATGGAGTTTATTCAATAGATAACGTTATAGACTGTAGGTTTATTTATTACACAAAGTTATCGAGTTTATTTATTAGTGATTAGACAAAGCAATAGACATGGATTCTATTCAATAGATAACGTTAGATACATACTGTGAAGCGCCTTCGGTACACAACATTAGAGACATAAAGGTTTGAAAACTCTTTTCGATGCTTCCGAAACACAATATGGTCTCAATACTAAGATATTTAAATGCAAAAATTACTCTGAATGTCCTCTATATAGGAAAATTGATCTGTCACCATAGATGAATGAACAAAGCTCTCCAAGATCTGTAGTTGACCTCTTCTTCAGGGAAAAGGATTAAAATAATTTTCAAAAAATTAAACGTTCTAATCCTACCGAAGATTAACAGATCAAGAAGCAACTCAACATAAACACTCACTCAGAAAAAAGGTAGGGCCTACTGCTACAAAGTTATAATAGGTTAATAAACTATGATAAGTAAGAGCTGGTTCATTATAGAGGTGTACAGTTCAATTTTCATCGGAAAGAACTTTATCTGAGAGATATAAAAGTTACTTTACCTATTCATACAACAGTTTACGTGGTCCACAGCTGTCACTTTTGATAGATATTGTCAGAAACTATTACCTATAAAATAACATTGATAAAAAGTAAAATGATATAAATGTTAACAGAAAAAATATGGTTGTATGTTCTCAAAGGTTCTTCCTACCAAAATTATACTTTTTTTTTAAATTGATGCTATCTACACATTTTACACCTACCTGTTAAATGTTTACAAACGCCTTAATTTTATTTCAGCATTAAAATGATAATATGCTCTGTCACTTAAATTTATATGTATGAAAAAAATAAAGCTTTTTGTTATTGTGTACAGTCTGCTCCTGCGTGTTAAATATGTATACACCCGCAATGGTGGTCACGCGGTATAAGTATTTAGGCTCTCAAAATACTGAATAGACAGTGGCTTTGAGGTCAAGGCTCGAATCTTGGCCGGGTGGTTTTCCACGTATGATCTATCACCCCGACTCACACTGATGGGTATGTGGACAGAGGTGTACGTCTCATCTAGTTTGGTTTGACGGTAACGAATGTTTAAATTCCTCACTCCCTCGACAAAATTTCACGTACATTTACTATTAATTCGATTGTCCTCTTCCTTTAGCCTTTGATGTGAAAATGTTGTTAGTCTGGGCGGTTATTAAGATGAGTAGTACTGAAAAATAAGCCTAATTTAAGGCGCTAGAAAAAAACAATTAAGAAAAAATTCATAAGCGCCGGCAACCAAGAAGGCTTGTAAGTATAACTAAGGCTACTGGGCGAATTTGTCCGGAAGGAGAACTAACACGGGGTGCGTATAAGCCGAACGGGTAGTAAGACGCGGTGCTAATTATAATAATAATAAAAACAAACATGGGAGGACAAAAAAACACAAATGCCAATATAATTTGTGTTGTGACACCTTCCCCTTACCCCATAATTAAATTATATCATTCGATTCCCAAAGATTTATTAAGCTCCTGTACCCGCTACCTTTCGTTTTCTGGGTATTTAGTTCTTTATGATCATCCAAAATATGTTAATTTTTGGACATTTTTTTGCGTGGAAAATGTCAACTTTTAAACTATGTTTACAAGTCTCTCTCTCTCTCTCTCTCTCTCTCTCTCTCTATATATATATATATAGGGACATAAAAATAGTTTTGTGTTCATGCCAGTAGCAACCAAACTCTTGTACTGTTAAAAGTTTGATAAATGACTATGGTAATAATAATATTTAGCACCGCGTCTTACTACCCGTTCGGGTTATACGCTTTAAGTACTAATTACGCTAATGAATTAGGAATTGAGAAGGTTGAATTAGAGGAAGTGAACCCGCATTTGCGTGGAGGGAGAGTAGAAAACCATTTAGGAAAAACCACCCCCAGTTCACCCGACCGAGATTCGAAACCTCGATCTTCCCGTCCTCAGCAGTCTGGCTCAACACGACAAGCGCGTTAGCCAACTACGCCACAGAGGCGGGTATAAATGACTATGGTTTTGTCAATATTTAACCCAAGAGCAATATCTCAGCTACGAATGCAATCCCCTTAAAAACTCTTCAATTATTCTAACCGTGAAACTAACAATTCATTTAATGATTATAACATCTATGTACTGTACACGATTGAGAATGTCACACTGCATCTTTTACCAAATAGATTTTTTTTTTGGTAAGGCTGGCTATTTTTTTCTTTTCGCATTTGAAAGGGTATTTTAAAACTTTCCAGTAAAATCTTTAAAAACTCAAAGAGTTGAAAGTTTAAAATTGAATGAGAGACACATTCGTATTTACTGTTGGATTTACAAAAATGATGCTTGATCAAAGAGCAAAGAATGATCTTTAGTCGACAGTCAGTTTTTCACAAACCGTCACCCGAGAATGCAAGTGTTCTATCTCCAAAATTGTTAAATTTGAGGTATTTGGGTGCTTACGTTTATTTAGAATGCATGTGATTGAAATTGAGACTACTATATAATTATTTAAGAAGATACAAACTCGAGTTGTCATCTAGTAACATTAGTTTTATACAAAAGGTCAAACTTCAATGCTCTTTTACACAAAAGTGAAAAATTGGACATAGAACACTTGCATTCTAGGGTGAAGAAAGATACGAAAACCTAGTTTTTTTAATGCTTTTATTTGTTTATTTTTGCACATTAAATTTAAGATGAGTTTCTTAACCTAACAACATAAACTTTACATGCAATTAGGGATATATGATAGCATAACATAATTTGGCTGAATAATTTTTTAAGAACATTTTAATCAGGAATTTAGGAAAATATAATTCGAATTATAATTGAATTATATTTTTCTAAATATCTTGAAAAAATAAACTATAAATTAAATTAGATTAATAATTTATTAACCTCGTTTTGACAATGAATGAGTCATTTTAAATAGTAGACTTTAGAAATGAGTAAAGTGCCACATTACAGCTCAATCGATAGCACGTCTGCCTTCTAAATTAAGGTACCAGGTTCGATACTGAGAAATTGGGTCTAGAGACCCATCAAGGCCGAAAATGTGTCAAATGTGAATTTTACCCTTTTCTTTCCTGTTACTAAATGGTTTCACTGATGTGTCTACTATTATTAAGTACGCATACGTCTGCTAAGAACATGCGCCCGCCTAAATGCGTCAACAAATGACTGAATCTTGTCAAGAAATAAATTGACCATATTTGTTCAAGACCCACGTTACGCCTTTTATGTTAGCCAACACGCCCATATTTGGAGAATATATTTTTTTTAAAATTTTGAAACAATATTCCCGGAACTTCTTACAGACACAAACCATATCTATTTGTAGTTATGAACCCACTATTTGTTTATTTGCAAATTATCATAGTTCTTCGCTAACCGATAGAAAAACCCAGGTTCGCCAAGTAACACATTACCTGTCAGATAAACTAAGCGTGAGAAAAAAAAAGTTGACATATTCGCAAGGTAATTCTTTTGTAAAACAAAAAAAAACTTGACAAAAAAGGGGATGAATTAAAATAAAAATGAAATGGAATTTCGAGTGGCTAGAAATTATCCACCACCCCTAACCCCAGGGGGCCAAGAAAAAA
>CABFVX010002869.1:67344-79909 GCA_902151425.1 Timema shepardi | reverse complement strand
GGAGGGGTGGGTGAAGACTCGTGGTTTTCCAAGCGCGAGTCTCATCATACTAATAGTACACTCACAGTCCATTTCAGTGACTGGTTGGTTGGTTTAGTGTTAACTTGGAGGACCCGTCGATCAATCTTTTCACGGTGACGCAAGGTTTTTTTTTTCGGTTCCTGTTACCTATACACTTTTTTTTTCGTTCACTAATTTAAATTAAAAGTGATGAAAGATTACGCTTAATTTATATAAATTCCGTTTGGATCAGTGTCACCAAATTGTTTCATCATTGTTCTCGTCGAAGTTTCTTCGGTGTCTTCTGATGGTGTGGTATGCTGCACTTTCATTGGTAATCTAGGATTATATTTGCAAATCTATAAAAAAAAAACTTAACTTTTGCTCAAAGTTGTCTCTCCTTTAACCATTATATAAGTTTTTAAGACTTTTATAGAAATCAGCTTTATCAATTTCAATTTAATTTCCAATGTCTGTGTTAGTCTTTTCTTATGAATATCGAAACATTTCAAAATATATTGTGTTGAAACAACAGTAAATTTCAGTTATGAAATAATTTAAAAAAAACAACAACATAATATATGAATTAGTTTCCTATAAGGAACAGATTAATTGAAAATAAACAATTTCACATGCTTCACACAGAAACGGTTATTTTATCCATCAAAGTGCGTTATATATTATTATCTTCGTTATCAGTCGATAAACTTATCATTCAATAAGAATTATTACATAATCTGAAATCATGATCAAGTTATCTCTTGTATAATGCAAATGATTTTTATCAGGTCATTTAGGTTACGTGTGGTGATAATTGATTTGAAAAATCTTTCAGGAATGCGCGTGTGTTGTTTTCACTCTTTTACCAATTGACAAAATATTTTCCTCTTGGTGCCTGAATGAGAATAATGTATGTTTTACGGACGAGATCTTTTAGTTAAACCAGACAACATTTTTTTGTAACACATGCTATTTTATGACACAAAAATAAAATATCCTTAATAAGTATGTTTAAAGAAATGAAAGGGTTCCAATAACATTGTATATCTGATCGACACGTTAAGAACAAAAAGCACATTTTCTTCAAAGTTGAAACACGAGCTAAGTCTGAAAGGTATATAAACCTTTCTGTATCTTTTCATACGAGCTTTGTATACGAATTAAAAGACGCAAGCAGAACGAACAAGACAGTTTAATACACAAGACATCCCATGTTTCTTACTGATATATGTAACCCAGTCCCGATACTGAAATAAAAAAAGGCGAACAAAAAATGTGTTAGTCTATACATCAAGTCGGGACTTTTTACCAAAAACGTGCCACGTGTCTTGAAGGAAAAGACAAACATAACCTCAAAACTTTTTTATAGCCTCAATTCTCCTCGATATTTCAAATATGACGCATTGATTCGCTAAGAAGTGTTCCTTGTGGTTAAAAAAAATACGGAAGATAAAATAAGCATTGTATATCGATACTTATTTTTAGGTGTGGTTTACTTATAGTATGAAACTTATTTCCTCCGTGATCGTCATAGATATGTCGTGTGTGTGTATTTCATGCTTATCTTCAGTCATAGGAACCCTTTTAAATCGTGTAGAGTGACGTATTTTGCTTGCGTATCTGTCTTCGTCATCAATATTTCTTCCATCCCTCTTTTTATGCGGTAATCATTTACGTATATAAACGTGATAGCCTAAAGAAAAATCTTTAGTTCGCCCAGAACAGTAACTTTGAAAGTGGCCGGTCGTAAATTATTGAGAGGGAAGCACTATTTTCTTCTACTAATTTTAGTGTACTAAATTGTTTGTAAACAGTTAGAAGGTAAATGTTTGTGAACGAAATATTTCTTATCTACAAGGAAGACGAGTTCAGGCATATGCATTTATTCTGGAATGTTATTGGTGGACTATTAAGTCCTTGAAATGGACTTATTGAAACTGTATATACTGCTGTGTTATTAATATGTGTTCCAGTTCATATTTTAGAAAGTGAAATAAATTTTTACGTAACGAAATCAAGACGCCTCGTTGCCTAAGAACACATCCACGGATTGAAAAAATAAATCGCCAAGTCAACTTGTGTCAGTGCTAAGTAAAGTTACGTCATAAGAAAAAGTGCCATAATAGTGACCTATCTTTTTTATGAAAAGATTTCGCCGAATGTATTTGTAACACAAGGTGAATGTCTCCACAATCTTAAATATAAATAATTATTGACTTTTACTCTTGGGCTATCAGTGAAAAAAAAAAACACTTTTACTTCTGTCCTCCCCTCAACTTGTTTAAACGCAACACAGCGAGTAACTGGAGATTTCTTCAAACAGAACATTTCCCCTTCACTTGTTCCCATTGGCAACCAGAGAATAAGGTAAGTCAAACAATCAGCCTTGTAAAGAGTGTTGATGCTAATTCTTAACTCACTAATTAATTGTTTTATTCATTTTTTTATATAGTTATTTGTTCGGGGAGTAAACAATTTAGGACGTCAGTGTGTTTAATAAATAATCAAACTTTTTTTTTTTAGAGTTATTACTTTTAAGTTTAGTAAAGTATGTAAGTGTTAATTTATAACGAGAAAAAAATAGAAATTATTCTCAAAATGTTCGCAACTCACAAGCAAAACGTTCTAAATTATTTCAATGTAAGCTACTTAGCATTTAAAAGCACAATTAAAGTAGATATTTACTTTAAATAAAAATTGCGTTTAATTAAAAGTAAATATTGTACATAAATATATCGATTACAATTTTCAAGAGGTAATGCGTGTTTGATAAACACTTTAAATATTTATTTATTCAATATAGGATTACAGGAAAAATATATCTAAAATACACTATTATATTTACAGATAGCTATAATCTACTATAATTTTTTTAATGTGAATAATTAACCAACAAAAGTTTTGGCTAGCTGTTGTACTATCTCAATCGTAAAATTAATAGCAATCATATTTATATGAGTGACTAGCACGCATGACACAGATTAGTGAGGCGGGAGTTTGAATTTGACTGACTGAACTGAGACTATTCTTGCTTCATTAAAACGTTTGTGCATTTCTCTATAAATAAACACTTAACAAATAAAACAACCAATCCCCCACCTGTTAATTAATCACTGTAAAAAGTAAAATCCCAATTTTGCCAATTATTCATTTTTCGGGCATGCCGGGAATCAAATCTGGGCTTAGTAGATAGACGTGCTACTGGCCGAATTACCTTAAGGTGGTAGTGTAGGAGAAATAAGTTAAGGGCAGTATTTTTGCAGTTCTTTTACCAAAATAAATAAAATAAAATATTGCTCCAGTAGAAACAGAGTTTAATTTTCTTCACATGTTGATATCAGCATTCATTATATATCTGTCATGAGCATAGCAGAATTAGATGACAACTTTTTAAATGAAGAGAAAAGTTTTCATTAAAATCTAGAACACCCTTGTCAGAAATTCAAGAAACTATTGATATGAGATGTGGGGAATGCTAGGCCTACACCGTGGTTCGGATTCCACGTTAAACTGTAGGTCCTCCATTTCATCTCACAATCACCCTACCATTACACATTATCGTAAGTGCGTACAACCCGAACGGGTAGTAAGACGCGCTGCTAATAATAATAATAATAATATTGATATGAGCATGTGAAGAAAATTATATTTTATGTTTGTACTGGCGCAATGTTTGAATTATTTTGACAAAAAAAAAGTTTTGATATAAAAACTGCAAAAACTTTGAAAGTTTCTTTCGTTTCCTGCATCCCCCCTTACCCCCACCTTAAGGTGGATTATTTAAAGCTCTGATAGTCAATCGATCTCACGAACGAGAGTTTTATTAGTCCGATGTAATGATGGGTCGTACTGAACACCCGCTCATTACATGTAGGCGTAGATATATCCCCTCAGGTCGACCACGGGAGTAATAATTGTAATGGGAGGGGTGTGATGCCACTTTTCCGGTTCAACGGCGGATGTTTACTCGTGCAAACGTTTGAGCGCTCTACCGGTATATATTTAAGGTGTATTTCATTTCCCCTGGCCATCCTGCCATGCTTAGCTAGACCCGAACTAACCTATGTTTCTATAACCCACTCCCCTCTCACTCCCTACTTTTCCGGTAGTAGTTCATTTATATCAGCTGCAAAAAGTTGATTGGAGTACATAGGATAGTTTCCTGCTGTTCTATTTTATGTAGCATTTTTTCATTAATGTATTAGAACATCATTAACACATGGAAAGTCTATTAAAAGAATGAACTTAAGGAATATTTAAAATTATTATTATTATTATTATCACCGCGTCTTACTACCCGTTCGGTTTATACGCACTTACGCTAATGTGTAATGGTAGGGTGATTGTGAGATGAAATGGAGGACCTACAGTTTAACGTGGAATCCGAACCACGGTGGAGGCCTGGCATTCCCCACATTCACAAGATGTCTTGTCAGAGGTGAAGGAAGGGTTTGGTAATCAGATAAATCTGTGCCGGGACCGGGGATTGAACCCCGGCCGAATATTTAAAACAAAGTTTTAATTACAGTAGGAATAAATCTCTATATTCTGAACTAATTATAATTTTCTTTGAATGGCCATAGTAGTTTGCCTTTCATTAAATGTCAAAAAGCTTTTTGGACGTTGATTGAAATTACTTGAAGTAGAATCTCTTTTGAGTGAATGAAATTAATTCGATTGTATTCACTTATCAATTGTTTTGTCACGACACTTGGTAGTGTTTCTAACTTGAAATGAAAATAAAAATGTACATTGGCTAGGTACATTTAACAATCAGGATCAAGATAACGTTATAAAAAATTCTAATGAACTTTGAAGTTACACGAACTCTTATCTTATCCCCCAAACTCCTAAAGTACGTCTGGGTTCGGAATTAACCTCGTCAGAAACGGGGAGTTATGAATTCAACCCCACCAATCCTTATGCTGTACTGTTTCGGCCCTATTAACTGACCAAAAAACCTTCCATCTCATTTTACACAAATTTATGGGATCCGGGATTCAATCCTCGGCCCTAGCACGGATTTATTTGATTACTAAACCCTTCCTTCACCTCTGAGAAGACGAGTATTAATCACAACTTGTGAATGTGAGAAATGCCAGGCCTTCAGCGTGGTTCGGATCCCACGTTAAACTGTAGGTACTCCATTTCATCTCACAATCACCCTACCATAACACATTAGCGTAAGAGCGTATAACCTGAACGGGTAGTAAGACGTGGTGATAATGATAATAATAATAATGATAATACACAGATTTAGGACCATGTTGTGTCTTAATTAGATTAGGATAGTTTAGGTTATTATCGTGTTGTGTTATACGTTATGTTCGGATAGGCTAAGATTGTATTCACTTGCTGTGTTTCGTTCACCTTGAGACATTTACAGCGATCGTTAGTACAACGCCACAACAGCCGGGGCTGGGGACGATCTCCAACGATCTTTTAATTTTTTCCTCCCATTTATTTGAGGTATTTAATGTGCACTCTTTGAACTGACTGATTATATCAGCACACGACTTATTAACCAAATTAAATCTATAACAGACACAACATCCAGTCCCCGGCCGTTAATTCATCACTGTGAAAGGGTAAGCCCACATTTTACCAATGATAGTTTTTTTTTTTGCCATGAGAATCGAAGCCGGGAGCCTTAGCTCAGTGGATAGACACGCTATCGACTGAGCTAAGGTGTCGAACATTTGTCAATCTGCCTTCTTAACTAGTCTTGCGCGAGTTAAGGGAAGTGTTTGTGTAGTTTTTATATCAACACTTTTTTTTTCTAGCCAAAATAAATCAAACATTTCTCCAGTAGAAAAATAAGAGTTTAATTTTCTTCACATGATTATCTCAACAGTAATTGTTGAATATCTGTCAAGTGTGTTCTAGATTTTAATGAAAACTTTCAATCTTCATTTAAATAGTTTGTCTTCTAATGCCGTTATGCCCATGACAGATATTCATCAACTGTTAGTATCACCATGTGAATAAAATTAAACTAAACTTAACTTCTGGATCAATAGTTAATTCATTTTCACACACACACACAAAATTGCTATAAAACTACAAAAAGATGATATAAATCCACGTTAATTTCTAACCCACCTTAATAAGCTACGTGTTTTTTTTAAAAAAAAATCACCGATTCTCACTACACGTACGGGTTTTACGCACATGTGTATGCTAATTTGTTAGGGATTAGTCAAGTTGAATTTATAAAAGTGAGCCCGCATTTGCCTGAAGGGATAATGTAAAACCAATGAAGTAAAAAATACCCTAAGTACACCAGACCGGGATTATAACCCTTGTCTCCCCGTAATCGACATCCCAGTCTTTTGTGAGATTGACGCCTTAGACCATGCGGCCAATCCTTAATATTGAGCCTACTTTTGAAAATATAGTGCTATTCGCCTTATTGACCGTTCGTTCCCATCGAATGCATTTCCTTAAACTTCATCCTCCTCCTACAAATCAACTGTACCAGCATCTGCATGAAAATAGGGTACGGAATCACTTCCCTAATGTATCCGGCCGAGGATCAAACCTTGACTTCCTGTGTTGTAGTCGGCCACGTGACTCATGTTTGTGTAGTGGACTGTACGCTCAAGTATTCAACACCTCGTTGAAATATCCCTCCCTCCCTCCAACTGCTCCTAGTGACACGTTCAGCAAGCTCAGTTTCATCATGGCCATTACCATTGATGTAAATATTTAGACATTACGACCACAAGTCGGAACTGTCTCACGGGTAAAATATTTTATTAGACCGACTGGAGGCACTTAGGACCACGTTTGAAGGAACACTTACTAATTAAGAGCTACATTCATGCACTCATTTAAATAGTATGAAGGGAACGCCAGCTTAGGTCCATATTTTTATAGTTTTTTTTATAAGGGGCCGTCCTTAAATTCCGTAAGGTTTTTTTGGTGGCTGGAGAGGAGGGTGTGTGTGTGTGTGTGTGTTTTCATAATTCGTCTTTACGAAAAGTTTTTAATCAATGTTTATAGCAAGACAAATCTGAAAAAAAAAACCTGCAGAAAATAGATATACTATTAATTATAAAATTTCACTTATATTTTATTTTCTTATGATGTGTTTCATCTAATTTTGCTGCTATTAAAGTATTATAAAATTTCACAACACTCGCTTTGTTACTAGGTAGGACCTTATGTCCATACATATCCAAACGATTAAAATTTTATTTACCGAATCATATAAAAATAATAATAAGAGAGGGTAGGGTGCGGCTGTGAAATCTTACGATCCATTAAGTAGAAGATGAGGGTCGAATATCTTTGTGTGGGGGGGAGGGGCGAGGGGGGAGCCTTACGTAATTCTAGGACCGCCTCTAACAAAAATAAATTACAGGACACAATCGCACAAACGTTCTCATATTGTGTATTATAGCTTCTAATATAATTTTAAAAAAAATAGGCTTTGAGTAAACTACCCTAAATTATGTTTTCTTCATAAAACAAAAACACCATCATGTTAATTACAATAATCATTCTTTATTTTAAATTTTAGACCAAATTGTTCAAATATTTTTAACAAGATTCAAATTTTTATAAATAGCTTAAATTATTTGTAAACTATCCTAAAATTAATTGTTATTTGTAAAAATAAAAACGTATTCTTATTTATTATGAAAACTATTCACAGATTCCCATTTTGAATTCAATTATGAAGGTCAATTTGCAAAAAAATCAAATTTTCTATAATTTTTTGTGAGTAAACTATCTTTAAATTAATTTATCTAGATAGATAAAGATGCATTATTATTGATATGTAAATTAGTCCCCCAATACCAATTTTGAACCATATCGTTAGAGCTATTTTCAAAAAAATTAAGTTTTACAAAAATCAGCCATTTAACTACTAAATAATGATTTTAAAAAATTCACCCAACAATTAAAATATCAACAATTTAACAGAAGAATGTTATTTTTAAACACTTCACAGATATACATTTTAAGCAGAATCGTTATAGCCATTTTCAAAATAATTCAAATTTTCTAAAATCACTTGATAAATGATTATTTATCGAATTTTTACCCAAACCCAAGTATATCTACACAGGATAAATTTTCATCTCAAACACTCCCAAAACACCCATTTTGAACCTAATCGCTAGGGCTTTTTAAAAAATATTTCCAAGTTTGGAAAAATTGGTTATCAGTAAACTACCCATAAATGAGTTTTCACTCCAAGATAAATATACATACCGTGGTAATTAATTGTGTGTCAAACATTACCAAGATACACATTTGGAACCAAATCGTTAGTGCCAGTTTTTAAATAATTCAAGTTTTTGAAAAATCAGTCCCATCAATAAACTACCCTTCAACAATTTTTATCTCCCAAAAACCAATAATATAGTGCTATTTTTCATGTCGAACAAATACTAGTTATGCATTTTAAACAAAATCTTTATAGCCATTTTCGAAAAATTTGGAATTGTAAAAATAAAAAATTATAACATCTAGTTATCAAGTTTGAACAAAATCAATCAAATCGTTTCAAATTTTTGGTCAGGGACAGACAGACTGACGTAGGGTCAGACATAATTAGTAAACCCATTTTTTTGGATTCGTGTTCACATAAAACGTAAACATTTGTCATCTAGAGATAGATTTTTCACGATCACAATACTTTCTCTTGAAAGAGAAAGTAAAAAAAACAACTTTGTACTAAATACATAAAATATTTCCTCAGTAAAAACCTGTATGCATATATTCACAAAGGTCGGTCCAAGCCAGTAACAGTTATCCCTGTGAACGCTTCTCAAGACACCTTGATGCTAGGCAACACCCAACACTTGCCTCCTTGCAGGGTTGCCTCACGCTAGGATCGTTGTCTATACTTGCGTTGAAAATCTAGTGGAAAAGACAAGAATGCGAGCTACCCACCTTTATTTTTACGTGCCTCCCTTTCCCATCTATCACGGTTAGTCATGCTATCTATTGACCGGTAATTTTAAAACATGATCATGTAGTTGTGGACTAGTTACTTTGAATCTTACAGCGATTCAAACAATTATCTAAATAAAATTATATTGAATTAATTTTGAGTAAAAGAGAATAGAATCAGTATTTGTTAATTTTTCTCACGTTTGGTCAAAGTGTTTTAATCTAAAGGGTAAGTATGGGAACGTTAGGCCACAAGAAATGTGCCCGCATTAGTGGAGAGAGAAGATATGAAACCTGAATGACAAACTCTACGCGAGAAATCCCCCCACAGGGCACATGGTTAGGATTCTTTCATCGGCAATCTATCCTAGATCAACCATGTGACCATTAATTTAATATTAGATTAAAAGTTGATTTTTTTTATCTTGTATGGGGCCGCATGGTCAAAGGCGCTACTTTTGAAGTAGATTTAATTGACAATGACAAGGAAATCGGGGTTCAATCCCAGTCTGGTGTACTGAGGGAGTTTTTAAAACTAAATTGTCTTCTAACTGTCCCTCCACGCAAATGCGGGTACACATCCTCTGAATTAAACCCTTACTAATATCTAACACATTTGCGTAATTAGTACATAGGCGTAATTATGTTTAACGACGCCTTGCTAAAAATAATTTCATATTTTCATAGTACACTTCTCTTTTATTTGATATTCATTATTTTTACAAATACATGCTATAAATAATAAAGCATACTAATTAGAAGGTTTGGGTGAATTATTCGATTCAAATCGGGGTATAAAATGCAAAACATTTGAACGCTTCAAGGAAAACCTTTCACAAAGTGATAATGTGGTGGCTTAGGCTCTTGTTGCACCTGCCCTGCACTTAAATAAGGCTAGTTCACAACACTAGAGCGCACACCATAGACAAGGAATAAGTATAGAAACACCACTCTAATGTTAGCAAGTAGAACCACATCACTAGCGCTCACGGCGTTAGTGCCGTGAACTAAAAGATTCGAAGCGGAACGCTACACTTGGAACACATGCGTTTTATATTGCGGAATGCTAATTAATCAATTATTATATCAAATATAACTAAATCCATTATTTTATAAACAAACCACGTTATAAAATGTATTATTATTATTATTACCATCATCATCACCGCCTCTTACTACCCGTTCGGGTTATACACACTTACGCTAATGTGTAATGGTAGGGTGAATGTGAGATGAAATGGAGGACCTACAGTTTGACGTGGAATCCGAACCACGGTGGAGGCCTGGCATTCCCCACATTCACAGTTTGTGATTAATACACGTCGTCAGAGATGAAGGAAGGGTTTGGTAATCAGATAAATCTGTTCCGGGACCGAGGATTGAACCCCGTACCTCCAGCACAGAAGTTCGGCATCTTACCCCTAGACCGCCAGGTCACCTATATAATTTAAAATCTAGCTAAACTCCTTCTTTAAAATAAACGACAAATTGTTAACAACACAAATGGTGAATTTTATGTGGACGTTACACTTCCTTTTCTATGGCCTTCAAGCCCAAGTATGCGCATTCCTCTGTGACGTCATTGCAAGCTGCTCCTAGCGATAGAGCCCCAAACTAGTTTACAGAATCAGAGAGTCCTATAAGAGTGCCCACCACGTGGCACACACAAACATACATGAAAATGTGACACTGAACTAGGTGCAATTAACCTTTCCTCCTCCTTGCTATAATTTATCATACTTAACGTAAACATTCTTACTTCCGTGACGTCATTTATCAACCTCGCCAAAAGCTATGCTTTGTTTGTCAAGAATGTAACACTTAACCGTTGTTCTTTGATGGGAATACTGGCCTGGTTTCGCGGAATTGAGAAGGATTAGATTGGCCGTGCTATGCGGGCTGCATCTCAAGTCACACGGCCTGGAAATTCTCGACTTGAGCACTCCCTCCCTTCATTACAACGACCTGTTAATAATAAAATTAATAATCCTGTTTGACCGCTTGTTTACCTGCTCCTTGACCTTGCCGAAGACATTTTTATGGAGTCATAGACAAAGAATACCACAATTTCTCCATGTTTGAGTTCATGTTTGCGATGCGGGACTAGAATAACTGTTTTTGAAAGTTTGTTGGAGTCTGTAGTTCCGTGCGTGGCTTAGTTTTCATTACTCATCAGTGAAGGATTAGGAGTATAGAACAAGCGTTAGTGGCGAAATATTCTTTTATTATTGTCAAGAGCGTGAAGTGACCAGATGCCTGACACCTTAAGAGTATCCGTCTCATTTCTAACAAATAATATGTCCTTGATACAACAGTGGCTTTCCCTTTCACTGTGATGACTTAACGGTCGGTCGGGGAACTGGGTGTTGTATATCTTATACGGTTATTCTAGTTTGTTTTTTTAGTCGTGTACCGATATAATCAGTCCAAAAAGCGCATATTTAATAATAATAATATTTAGAACCGCGTCTTACTACCCATTCGGGTTATACGCTTTAAGTACTAATTACTCTAATGGATTAGTAATTGGGAAGGTTGAATTAGAGGAAGTGAACCCGCATTCGAGTGGAGGGAGAGTGGAAAACCATTTAGGAAAAACCACCCCCAGTTAACCCGACCGAGATTCGAACCTCGATCTCCCCGTCCTCAGCAGTCGAGCTCAACACGACAAGCGCGTTAGCCAACTACGCCACCGAGGCGGGTCATATTTAATACTGTTAGTGAATTTTAGATTATATAATGACCTACCATTAGATCATGTGTTTTATGTTTTTTTTTTAATCACCGCATCTTACTACCTGTTTAGGATATACTGCATGTGCTAATTTCTGTCCAGTGTAGTCGCAGCTCATTGCGCTGTTGGCTTGGTGTACCACGCCAGCTCCCCCCCTCCCCTATTCAAAGTCCCCCCCGAGGCTGTCAGTCAGTGGGGCTGACAACTTGATTAACTTGGCGGCTCGGGTTACACTTACTTCCCTTCCATCAGTCCGCCAACGCTCTATCATCTCCTCTTTGCGCCTTTGCATTACACCAGTCGACATACGTTTCGTTTCTTGCCTTTTGAATTGGTTTATCCGATCACGAGAGCTTGGGTTAATATTCTATTAATTTTAACTTAATTTATTTGAGGTATTTAATGAGGACTTAATGAATCGACTGATTATTTATACACATGAGAATCTCTACGAGTGAGAGCGAAAGGGCCTACCAATTTTACTTTGAAAGGTATTTTCACATACCTTCGCTTCCAGGGTTCTTTTTGACCCAATCGACATGGCACCGACAACTTTACTTCCCCGCCAAAGGAACTTTGTGCTACCGATTTTTATAACTCAGGAAATATCTGTCGACTCAGTCTTGGTTCGAACCCACGAACATCCGGTCCTAAGGTGATAAATTTACCCCAAGACCACCAAGGTCGACTAGTATCCTATTCCCGGTGATAATTAATTTTTGTTGTCGGTGACCTGGCGGTCTAGGGGTAAGGTGTCAGACTTCTATGCTGGCGGCCGGGGTTCAATCCTTGGTCCCGGCACAGATTTGATTACCAAACCCTTCCTTCACCTCTGACAAGACATCTTGTGAATGTGGGGAATGCAAGGCCTCCACCGTGGTTCGGATTCCACGTTAAACTGTAGGTCCTCCATTTCATCTCACA
>CABFVX010002869.1:46336-57645 GCA_902151425.1 Timema shepardi | reverse complement strand
ATTTATATATATATATATATGTATCCCAAATGTCAATGTTTATACTTAATATTAGTTTCTCCTGAGGGCGTTAACACCAGAAACATCATCAAACGAGCTTCGGTGGTCACACGGTCTAACGCGCTATTCTCGCAATAGACTAGACTGCCGATGACAGGGAGATTGGTGTTCGATATCAGTCAGTTGCACCGAGAGTGGGTTTTTCCTAATAGTTTTCCACTTTCACGGGTGAAATTCCTCTAAATTAAACCTTCCTCATCCCTAACACATTAGCGTAATTAATACATGGGTGTACAAACCGAACTGGTAGTAAGACGCTCAGCTAAAAAAAAAAAAAAGTCGTAAGGACACAAATGAATGCGAGCCTTTGTCGACCCGCTCTGTTCATAAATCATACTTCAATATTTTATCATCGATAAGTTAATTAAATTAATTTTAAGGTTGGCCCGAAATTTGTCTACCCCCTATCCTCCGTGGTTCCTATCAAGATTTACCCTGCCCTCTTCTTACTACCCACTCGTCTCCTAACACACTATATTTTGAAGCACAATAGGCTCTAGGCGCCACCTCTACGATTTAACCCCTCCACCGGAAGCCGCCACTGCGGAAACTTTTAATCTCTAATCGTAGGTATTTTCTTTTCCCTTTTACTCCCATGTAACCGGTCCCACACTATTATCGAAACAGGACGAATGTTTCGGCCAAATATTCGCCCGAATGTTCGCCTACATTCGTCCCTCTTATTCTGTCATGAAACCTACATGAATATTCGCCTTCTGTAGACCTCACACAATTCTCGCGAATGTCTACCCCGAATATTCGAACAAATCATTCACTTGGGCGATAGTCGGCTGCCAATGCACAATGGACCGCGCTAATGTAGGCCTCCCTTCTGTTGCTGCAGTTATTATACTGTAGTGTATTGTTATCGCAGCGTGGTAGGCACAGAAAACCCGGAAGGAGAAGTAGAACGTGGTGGATGGTAGCTCTCAACAAGAGTGGAACATGGTACTGACCAAAGCATATCTATTTGGTGTTAGCAAAACAATTACCAGTTTATTAAATACAACAATTAGGTATTTAATGTTATACTTCATTCACGGTAGGAGTTTACCTCTGAAAGGTCTTTTTTCCTACCAATATCCTACTATATAATAGATTTCTGGTGGGAAAAAGGCCTTTCAAAGGTAAACTCCTACCGTGAACGAACCATTACATCGTACGATACAACATAATAAATAAATGCTTAAGCATTAAATGAACAATTCTACATTAGCTACAATGAAAGAACTATTACAGTGCTCAGTGTTTAATCAACTATACAAGAACTCGACCCTTGTAACTTTGGTTTACTGACGAGACAGGAACTCGACCCTTGTAACTGGTTTACTGACGAGACAGGACGACCCTTGTAACTTTGGTTTACTGACGAGACAGGAACTCGACCCTTGTAACTGGTTTACTGACGAGACAGGACGACCCTTGTAACTTTGGTTTACTGACGAGACAGGAGCTCGAACCTTGTAACTTTGGTTTACTAACGAGACAGGAGCTCGAACCTTGTAACTTTGGTTTACTGACGAGACAGGAACTCGACCCTTGTAACTTTGGTTTACTGACGAGACAGGAACTCGACCCCTTGTAACTTTGGTTTACTGATGAGACAGGAGCTTGAACCTTGTAACTTTGGTTTACTGACGAGACAGTGAACTCGAACCTTGTAACTTTGGTTTACTGACGAGACAGGAACTCGACCCTTGTAACTTTGGTTTACTGACGAGACAGGAACTCGAACTTTGTAACTTTGGTTTACTGACGAGACAGGAACTCGAACCTTGTAACTTTGGTTTACTGACGAGACAGGAACTCGAACCTTGTAACTTTGGTTTACTGACGAGACAGGAACTCGAACCTTGTAACCTTGGTTTACTGACGAGACAGGAACTCTAACCTTGTAACTTTGGTTTACTGACGAGACAGGAACTCGACCCTTTTAACTTTGGTTTACTGACGAGACAGGAACTCGAACCTTGTAACTTTGGTTTACTGACGAGACAGGAACTCGACCCTTGTAACTTTGGTTTACTGACGAGACAGGAACTCGACCGTTGTAGCTTTGGTTTACTGACGAGACAGGAACTCGACCCTTGTAGCTCGACCCTTGTAACTTTGGTTTACTGACGAGACAGGAACTCGACCCCTTGTAACTTTGGTTTACTGACGAGACAGGAACTCGACCTTTGTAACTTTGGTTTACTGACGAGACAGGAACTCGACCCTTGTAGCTTTGGTTTACTGACGAGACAGGAACTCGAACCTTGTAATTTTGGTTTACTGACGAGACAGGAGCTCGACCCTTGTAACTTTGGTTTACTCACTAGTCTCTGGTTTGGATACAATCCTGTGTAAATTTTTAAAATGCATAATTTCAGCCCGAATGAATGAATCACAATAAAAATAAATATTATTCAAGATGTTTTTAATCATTTATTGCAATCTGAGATCATATATTTTGCGAAGGCTTTCCCATTGAATTATCTATGGCATAATATATGTGTTCAAAAATGGTAGTACTTATACTAAATATAACACAATTGTGTATTAACAGAAATACATTGGTAACTTCTCAAATAGCATTTTAGGCGCCCACTTCACACGTAAGTTTTATATTCTCAGTACAAGTGACGGGAAAAGTTATTGATTGAGCAAGGTCACTCAACTTGAAATACTGGACAACCCTGAAACGTCAAGGAATTTCACTGACCTGTAAAACGTTAGGAAAATTTTAGAAATATGTGGAAACTGTTCTTTTAACTGTGAGACATTTAATAGAAACGAACACGTACTAATCCAAACCAAACTTGTACTCATTATTTCTCAGTAGTGTCACCTAGAAAGGGAGGGGAATTCCTCCACTCCACTACCCCTAAAAACAGCAAACAATTTGAGAACAAACCCCTTCAATAGTAGAATGGCGTAAGGCAGGGGTTCCCAAACTATAAAATATTGAAAAAAAAACCCCTCAAAAAATACATCTTGGAGCCCTCATACATTTTTATACTAATATTAGGAAACTCTCTGTGGTGGCCGCATTGTCTAAGGCGTTAACGCTCACAGTAGACTAGACTGCTGATGACTAGGAGATCGAGGTTCGAATCGTGGTCGGGTGTACTGAGGGTGGCTTTTTTTTTAATATAATAAATAGTTTCCCACTCTCTTTGCACGCAAATTTGAGTACACTTCCTTATTCTTTTAACACAAAATTGTAATTAGTACATACGCGTATAGCCCGAAAGGGTAGTAAGACACGGCGGTAATCTTTTTTAGTATAAGCTTAAAACTTGGGAAGTAGAACAATAATTCAAAGCACTAAGTGCGGGGACCAATTATAATAGCTACGAAACGTTGTAAGGCCACAATAATAGGTTTTGAGTCTTAATTAGTAGCGTGTTTACCTATTGAGTTAAGGGTCACGGGCTCCATTCCCGGCGTGGCTGAAAAATCTATGTGAGGTTTCTCTGTCACAGTTATTGATTTATTTACAGTCGTGTGTTGATATACTCAGTCAGTTCAGAAATATCACGATGAATTTGTTCGCCATGATCTTTACTTTTCAAAGAAATTTATACAAATCATCCAATAAAGAATTATTGAGTTTTAATATTCAAATTCTGTGAAATCGTAGAAATGTCACATTCCCAGACTTAGAACATGGCCACCCTGATCATCTCTCTTATTCATAAGTGAACATCGAGATAGATAACACATGTTGGTGCTTGCTGTGTATGATAAAAGGGACTCAGGTATGTGGTCTGGCTCGTGATAGCTCGGCGCCAAACTAAACGTCTTTATCACTTATCTCCGGGAACTGCGCCCATCGATCCGATACAATCTCGAGGTTCCTGGAGTGGAATACAAGTGAGGTGTTGGCTCTTCTAGAAATAGAGGTAGTCAACAGTTTCGTTACATTCGGCGTCTGGTCTCGCTTGTGATGTCACCGTTACATCATCTGATCGTTAGTAGGGCTTTGCCCATACACTTAGAGCACATCTACGGGGGGAGTGTAGGTAAAGACACATTTATATTGTAACACAACATGTTGGCCAACACGATCCCAACGAGTTGTGTTACAATATAAACACACTTTCAACATGTTGGAGTTGGGAGAGCCGGTCAGAGCCAACAAGATCTGCTGGGTTGTGTTGGATCATTTGTTGGAGATAGTAAACGACCAACTCAGCATGTTGACTGAGCTGGAAGGTTCTGCTCATGCGCTATCGGGTCGAGTCAGTCTCTAGCCTTAGCGACGCACGTGTTTTGTTTTCAGATTAGTTTAAATTTAACATCGGGATTCGCATAGTTTTGTGATCATGGAATGGAACAAGGCAAATAAAGTTTAATTAATTGATTTGTATCAAAAGTATGTTGTTCTTTGGAACGTTACATGCGTACACGGTTATCATATCTACTTTGCAAATGTAGGCGATTCATTATTACCATGTACGCATCTTCAATTCGACGTTCAGCCAAAAAACTTAGAAACCCCCTCACCATTTCTTACGTTTTGGTTTTGTCTTCAAGAGTGCACTTCCTGTCAACACAATAAATGAAGAAACGGCAAGTAATACGTCTTTATCCACTAGCGGAGGACCCAGGATGTTGGTCCAACAAGTTAGCAACAATAAACGCAGCTTACTTTTCCCCATGCGTTGTCTCCCAACATGTTACATTATAAACGAGGCTTTACACGGCACGTGGCTCGGCGAGCCTATCTCGACGAACCATGGACCATAGGCCGTTTGACACAGGCGGCTCGCTATGGCTCGCGGCGCGTGATTTCTCAGATTCTAGCGGCTGTCGGTAGATTTGGACGGATCAAAGGAGCTGAGCACTTCGGTTCGCGCAAGGCTCGCGGACGGCTTACAGTGCAGGTAGCAGTTTAGGGCAGTCGTGCTTTGTATTTGTTCTGAAAAGGTTAGTTTTGAATATACATCTCTTCTCATAAACAATCGAGCAATCATACACAACCTCATAGTAGTCCATAGTACCGAAAGCTGTATTTACTTACCTTTTTCTACTTTCCATATGCGACTCCATCCACCACCTCGATTTACGTATTTTCATTCTATCTCAGAACCACAACAATCCACAATAAATAACACACAAGGAAGCAGATGCAATCATATGTTGTTTAGCATCCATGATTGGGACTCAGTACTGATTACAAGACAAAAGGTTCCGCGTGGTTTAGATGAACCATATGCGTCAAAAATCTGAACGAATCACGCAACGTGCTGTCACCCCTGGTTCGCCAGAAGGAAAGCTATCGCGAAACTGCTCTCCAGTTCCATGGTTCGACGAACCACGTGCCATGTAGCTTGTGGTGACTTGGGGTCAAGTCCACCGACAAAGACGGCAAGGCAGGAGTGTCAAACTCATTTGATCATAAGGTCACCATTGAACATTAACAATACTGAAGAGGCTACATTAAAAAAAATTTGCCGTACTGTCATTGTCTTAAGTAAAATTAATTTCAAGTTAGTATATTTTTATCACGAAAATAAAATCGTAGGTTCTCTATACAAAATAATAAGTCTAGTCCTTTATTTTCTCAACAAAAATTTGAAACCTCTTATTTGCAACAATGGTGAAAATACAGGGCTTTATAACTTATACAAAGTTCATTTTTATAATTCTTGACAAATGTTTGCCCGTAAACCTAGATCTCTCGACGGCTTGTTTCCATTTGTTGTGAGAAAAAAAAACACTAGTCACATAAGAATGTGTTGACAAACATTGTTCATATTAGGTTCGAGGAATCAACCATTTTTTGAGAGCTGATTCGTGTACAAGAAATAGCAGATTTAGTAAACCAATCTCACATGCTAGAACTCTCCAAATCACTACGTATTCCAAAATGTTGTGTTTTCTTGATTTTTATAAGGAGAATAAGATCGCATTGCATGATGGTTTATCATCATAAGGTACGCACCAGTTCTCTTGACATACTCCCACATTGCCCAAAAATGATGGACAGATCAACAAAAAGTAGTTTTTTTTGCAAATTCTCGTGGAAACCCGGATACGGTCTCACGAAAGGAACCCTGGTTGGGAATCACTGTGGTTAGCCGGACGCTGGTCGCTGGTACAGTTGCTCAGTCATCTTTCTTAAAGTTAAAATGGTTAGATCCTTTGATGTTGGTTTCAGTAGGGAAACACAATGAACAGGATGTTGGTAAAACATTGATATTGAAGTTTCTCTGCCCGATGTTTTCACCATTCTCAACCATATAACCTACCTACGTTTATTTTAAGCACCGCGTCATACTCATACTGCCTAAGTATACTGCATAAGTACTAATTATGATAGTAAGTTAGTAATAAGAAAGGTTGAATTTACAGGAAGTGTACCCACTTTGCCTGGTGTGTGTGTGTGTGTGTGTGTGTGTGTGTGAGAGAGAGAGAGAGAGAGTGTGTAAAACAATTTAGAAAAATATCACCCTGAGCACACCCAACTGAGATTTGAACCTGGAGAGTTACGCCTTATACGTTGCGGCCACTGAAGCAGGTCTTAGATGTTTATTGGTCTATGATTTTTAACGATTAATGTTTTATAACGAAAGTCGTCAGATAGTACATAATTTTTTACTATCACGTCAATATTTTGAGGACGATGTTTATTTTTATTTTGCGTCGACTTTTTTCGTTAGTTGTCCAACGCTTTCTGCCGATCTTGGCAAGGTCCCTCATCACTTTCTTCTGCTCGGCATGAGGCCACCAGCCAGACCTGTCGACGGAAAGGCGCGCGCGCGGTACACACATGTCCCTCGGACATAGTTTCATTGTCTTGAGCCTCAGTGTTTGCTCAGAGTCCCGCCATGCAAACATCGCCAAACCAGGCTATGTCAATAGCAGCCCGGTAAGTTTGCGTGCACACACACACTACATTCAAAAACACACACAGAATACTTGTTACGTCCACAAAAGTCAACACGTGATTGCTTCCTCAAATTGTTGGGTTCACTTTGATTGGAGAACTTTAAAAAACAAGAAAAAATTCCGTCTACACTACAATGTATATTTGTTTTCCTTTCACAACCTTGAATATCTTTCTATATAGGTTTTTTTTCTTTCGTAGAACCATTTTATTTAAAAAATAATTGAATGTTTTGTGTGCATAAATTAATACGCTAAGGAATATAGGCCCAATATTACTAACAAGGGGCAGGGAGATGTTGATCCAGAAGGATACTTAAAATATATATACAAATTTTACAAAACAGAGTTTGATTTGAAAAATGGCAACATATGAATTAATATCAAGAGGAAACTCAAGAAGAGGCCTAACTTCTCTCTCCAAGATAAAAATAATTCTACCAAAAAGATGAAAACAATTAAAGTACGTGTGGAATGCATGGGTTACCGTTTTAAGTCCAGGATTGTGAATTGATATTCAAAATACATGTTTAAAATTAACTTTGAAATTATTAATCGAAAAGATGTACAAACATGGCTTTGATGCATTATATGTCCCACCTTCAGCCCTTAAAAGTGTATTTCTTGGTGCGCCACTGGGATATTGACATTTAATATGTTATGGTAGTAGTGTAACTATGATTAGAGTATATCTTCCCTGTTCACATGGATTACAATGTAATTGTCATTCCTGTAAAAGATTATTTAAATGTTTCACATAACCGTATATGAAATAAATTATAACTGAGGGTATTTTGTTTTTAATCTTTTTACGTGTAAATCTGCCCGATTGGGCTACCGGGAACCATTTTCTTGCCCACATCTCACTACCATTTCAAACTATTTGCTTTATGC
The DNA here is from genome assembly GCA_902151425.1 of Timema shepardi. Taxonomy (NCBI): domain Eukaryota; kingdom Metazoa; phylum Arthropoda; class Insecta; order Phasmatodea; family Timematidae; genus Timema; species Timema shepardi. The sequence continues at coordinate 49,815 of CABFVX010002869.1, read as the reverse complement.
ACACAAAAAAAAACGTTAAATTGTTAGGGATGAGAAAGGTCAAATTTAGAGGAAGTACACCCGTATTTGTATGGAATTAGAGTGGAAATCAGTTTAGGGAAAACCTTAGTAAGGTTGAAAATAACCAGTCTAGACCTTTGAACACCGAAATGGGTAACCGGTGACTTAAATTCATTTACGCCTTAGAGACAAAATAAGGAATATTTACTTTATTATTATTATTTAGCACCACGTATTACTAACCGTTAGGGTTATACGCTTTAAGTACTAATTACGCTAATGGATTAGGAATTGGGAAGGTTGAATTAGAGGAAGTGAACTCGCATTTGCGTGGAGGGAGAGTGGAAAACCATTTAGGAAAAACCACCCCCAGTTCACCCGACCAAGATTCGAACCTCAATCTCCCCGTCCTCAGTCGAGCAGCTCAACACGACTAGCACGTTAGCCAACTACGCCACTGAGGCGGATTTTACTTTAGTAAAATGTATCAGCAGTTATACCTATAAAACAGGGGTAAATTGTTTGTCAGACAGCCCCTGTGCACCATATTGAAATCTAGTCAAGTACCAAGGAACTACATCTCTGTTAAAAGTAATAAAGAGTATTTTTAGTTTTCGGTTTTTGTGAAAATGTTACGCACTACTTTATTGTATTACCCGCATTAATGGGTGTCCGGGCAAAGGCTTCAATCAAATATCGTCTTGTCTGGTTTACTGTTGAGCTTGGAGTTAGAATTATGGCCAAACATAGTGAGATGTTTATTAATAAATGATTTCCCATTCTTTCTCTCCCCGCAAATGCGGGTATTTATAATATACTCAAAATTATATTGTCCTTATCCTTACGCTATTTGTGTAAATATACTAATAGCTTGGATCAGAAGTAAAAAAAAGTCTGAGTGTAAAATATAGATTTTGTTTGTTTGTATTTTTCAATAAAATGATTGCGATCTTATCAATCGTTTTCTCACAAATCACAAATTACATCGTTGCACTACTATTAACTTGCTCGAAAACCGCCCTACGCTGAGCTACTGAATTTGAAACGTTGCGAAATGCATGTACAGCAGGTAGCTGTCATGGTACCGTTTCTTTGCTTACAGAACAACACGCTCCACCACCTTTGTCGGGATTTCCATGATCCATCCTTCCAGATGCCCCCCCCCCCTTTTTACTTTCCTTCCCCCACTTCTCCCCCATCACAAACCAACATATTTGTTTGTGATGTCTGTACAAAATAAAATACACACTGGAAAAAAAACCTGGTGAATTTCTTATGCCCGTGGAAACGGGTGGTGTTCCCGTACTGAAGTCAGTACTTTATTCAGTGCATTGCAATTATTATCATGAGTACGATTAACTATATTGACGACTATGATCAAAAGCAAGTAGGTATCATGGAAACGTGTGCGTATTTTGGTGGTATATCTATATCTCTTTTCTGGACACTACTTATTTATTCTGTCTAAGCTTATACTCCCATTCACCCTTCGCCTACAACCACCCTTTGCCATTTCAGCTTCGACTTTTTCTTAACATTTAAAACGTGACCTCCTTACCCCCTTATAAAAAACTTTTCTTAAGTCAACAACCCGAAGGTTGATTTAATGTGCTTTATACCCACCTGGTGCTGGACATACACTCTGCACGTAGTGTGGTTAGTGCTGCCTGCACCATCTGGTAGAAATCCCAAGTACCAGAAAGTTTGGTGGTTCATTGGATTTCTATGAACGAGCACCAAAGGGTTTTCCAATTTTGCTGGGAAAGGTATTTTCACCTATTTTCCAGGGTTCTTCTATATGTCACAATCGACATGGGACCAAAGGTTTTGCTTCCCCTTCAAAGAAAGTTGTGATACGTATGTTTTTTTAGCTTAAGAAAAAAACATTTGAACTAAGTTGGGTTTGAACCCACGAGCATCGGGTCCTGTGGCGAGCACTTTACCCCAGGACCACCGAGGTCGTCTTATTAAAAGGTAATACTAATAAAATAGTTAAATATTATCGATTCTAGTATTTTCTAAAAGTCTTTTGCTATGAGAATTGAACTGTATATTTGTGCTACCCCTAGGGGTGTGTACAAATGGAAGGGTCAGTGACCGGATTTCAAAAACAATTTCTCTCCGAGTACTACCATAGAGATCCGAGATGAGGACTCGAGGACTTGTACCGGGTCCAACTTGTCAAGGACAAGTCAACAAGCAGGAACGTCCATGAAAACGTCTCCAGGGTCCGTTTTACGAGGAGAAGATACATAAATTATACGCTCATTTATATAGACATACATTTGTTTACTTTGTTCCTTGAAGGGCCATTCACTGGTTTCAGAATTCCAATGAAATATTACAAGTTTCTTATATTATTATTATTATCATCATCACCACGTCTTACTACCCGTTCGGGTTGTACGCACTTAAGCTAATTTGTAATGGTAGTTTGATTGTGAGATGAAATGGAGGACCTACAGTTTAACGTGGGATCCAAACCACGTAGGAGGCCTGGCATTACACACATTAACAAGTTGTGATTAATATACGTCTTGTCAGAGGTGTAGGAAGGGTTTGGTGATCAGATAAATCTGTGCCGGGACCAAGGATTGAACCCCGGACCCTAGCACAGAAGTCCAACACCTTGCCCCTAAACAACCAGGTCACCCTCAATCTTTTTATAGACTTAGAGAATATGCAAAACCTGTGAAAAATATCTTGTAGCTATAATGTCTATCAAATAATAAATTTTATAGCTTAGCCTCAAACATAGTTGAAACTCACTTAGGTGCCAACCTCTTAGAGGTTTGAATCTCGATCGGGACGTATTCTATAAGCTTTCACACTTTTTTTAGTTTGTAGAAGCATCCTTTTTTTTCTGCAACAGGTTTCACTATTGATTGAGGCTATATGATTATACGATTATTTACCAATTACGCTAATAGATTAGGGACCAGGAATATTGATTTTTGAGGAAGTGTACCCGAATTTGCGTGTAGCGAGAATGGGGAAGAATTTAGGAAAACCATCCTTAATACACCCGGCCGGGATCAAGGCATGATCTCCCAGTCACCGGCAGTCCAGTCATTTGCGATAGTAGCACCCTAGACTATTCGGCCACTGAAGCGGAATGTAAGAGTACTCAAAGTTTCTAAATGTTGAAGTCGAATGTCAAATCGCCTTCGCTTTGACTTCGATACCCGTAATTAACTTCAATTCTTCAAAACATTTCGAAGGAAGAAGAATACTTCGGTATATTATGAATAGATTTGAAATATTTCCCTAAATATCAATTATGTCAACATAAACTTACTTTTATAACAGCTAATAAACAGTATTTTAACCTTGTGAAATATTACCACTTAGAAAAAACTCTCTTTCTCTCTCCTTCGCTTCTAGAACGAATAGAGCATGTTGCAACAAAAGAAAGAAAGAAAGAACATCCTAGAATGATTTTTTTCTGAAAGATATACTAAAAAAAAAAATTCTGTTCT
>CABFVX010002869.1:0-41891 GCA_902151425.1 Timema shepardi | reverse complement strand
AATGTGGGGAATGCCAGGCCTCCACCGTGGTTCGGATTCCACGTTAAACTGTAGGCCCTTCATTTCATCTCACAATCACCCTACCATTACACATTAGCGTAAGTGCGTATAACCCGAATGGGTAGTAAGACGCGGTGCTAATAATAAATTCTTTGGTGCTGAGTGACAGCTCACAGCTGACGGCTTTGAAAAGTTACCAGACCAAATTATGTATCCCTACGCCGAACCATATGATTTGCAAAAACATGTGTTTAGCAGCTGTCACTTCTGACAGTCAAAATTTAGGTATATACCTAAATGGTGACTGTCAGAAGTCAGCTATGAGCTGTCAGTCAGCACCAAAAAAGCCACGGGGCTACTGTAGCTATAATCATAAGCTGATGGCTAAAATTCTGGCTCTCACCTCAGTGGTCACGTGGTCTAAGGAGACACATTCACAATAGACTAGATTGCCAATTACGGGGAGATCAAGGTTCGAATCTCGGTTGGGTATACTGAGATTTTTTTTTCTAAATGGTTTTCCACTTTCCCTCCACGCAAATTTGAGTATACTCTAAATAAAACTTTCCTAATCTATAAAACCACTAGCGTAATTACCACATAAGCGTGTAACCCGAACGGATAGTAAGACGCTGTAATAATAAATATATACATATATATATATATTTATTATTACAGCGTCTTACTATCCGTGTGTATATATATATATATATATATAAATAATTATGATGGGCAGAGCCTTTTAGAAAATTCAAATTGGTGTTGTTGTTTTCAATATTGATACAATTTTACTCTATTTTTAGTATTATTTTATACGTATTAATACTATACATCAAAAGTGACAGCCCCATGACATGACTTGACATATGCATATATCAGCATTGTTTCAGTAGCCTTAGTGAAAGTAAAAAAAAAGTCTTCTTAAATTTGAATCGCACTGTAGTTAGGTAAAGGCAATGCACTATTTAGTTTCTACTTTTAATTGGTTGGAAACGGACGAGGTTGAAGGTAAAGATGAGATCACGTAATTTACAATACTTTCACTAATTTCTTTCCTTTTCGGGGAAAGGCGTTACAATTTATTGTATGCAGTATTTTATGTAATTTTTTTTTGTAATAAATTTTAATTAATTGTGTTATATATCATTCCCCGTTATTTAGTCACGTTTGACTCGCGAACACGCTACCTATTTTATGGCCATTGTTTAGAACTATTTTGAATATTCGTTTTATAACTTAACAAATGAAATATCTGATCCGGATGTTTGTTTGGACTTACAATATGTTAAACAGGTTATTTTGTCTTTATATAACTTGTTAAAAGTTGATAGGGAAAGAGTAAAATACTAATTTAGATAAAAAAAATGAAAACATAAAATAACACTCTTTGGCGACAGCACACAAGTGAGGTATACTGACCAGCCGTACCAACATTTGCGGATATAGGGTGTAATGTGGTCAGCACAACGAGTTATCCGGCCGTTTATCTCAGTTTTTTTAGACCATATTTGATACTTCATTCAAGTAGCTTCTTATTTGTCCTCACGAGTTTGAGTAGACCATGTTCCAGACCTAGTAATTCCCAGAAGAATCTGGAAGCACTGGAGATCGAACCCAGGACATCTGTATCTAGAAACTCTGACCAATAGACAACAGATGATACATTTATAAAGTTATATCTGATTGTTTTTCTATTTGTGGATTAATCTGAAACAAAAAGTCAAAATGAATAATCGAATATGAAAGTGAGGGAGATATTATTGAAACTACAGATACAAAATAATAACTCTAGACTTTTATAAAGAAACAATACGAACTACAAAATTTCGAGCGAGGCCAAAATATCAATACGCCATTGAAACATTATAGAGTAGATGAAAAAACACACGCAACAATTATTATCTCTTTCAAAGTGGTCTGTTAGTTACACAATTAGTTAAAATGATGTTGATAGATTATGCTTGTAGATAGAAATATTTATATATTATAGATTGGATACAGATTGAAAAGTAGTATTCGAGATTTTTGTACAATGATAATCTACTAATCAATCTTGGACATCTTGAATAAAAAATATATAAAGAATTATAAAATACTTACAAAATCATATAAAAATTATCAATTACTAACACAAAATTGAAAATATATATAAAAAAATAACTTAAAATTCTAGATCTGTTTCGTGAACCCCAGGTTGGGAACCTCTGGTGTGGCAGTATCGTTAAACAAACTAAAATCACAGCCCAACATTAATTCACCCTTTTATCAAGAGACGCTGGCATCGTGTACTGGTCGAAATACAGGATCATAAATAACACTAATTAACAGGACAAGCCAGGGGTGGGGAACCTTTTGATATTAGAAGGCCGCGTGCCACTTCAAGTGTTCCTCTTTCTTCACAAGCATTTAATGACGGTAAACTTTGCCAAAATTATAAAGAGGTAGCCTACCTAGTATCACACCCCACCTTGCATGTCCTTAACTACCCTAGCCCTTGACTACCTCCAAGGGACCATGAGGTTCTCTTTTCGTAACCCTTGGCTACCTCCGAGGGACCACGAGGTTCCCTTTTCGTAGCCCTTGGCTACCTCCGAGGGACCATGAGGTCCACTTTTCGTAACCCTTGGCTACCTCCGAGGGACCATGAGGTTCCCTTTTCCTTTTCGTAACCCTTGGCTACCTCCGAGGGACCATGAGTTTCCCTTTTCGTAACCCTTGGCTACCTCCAAGGGACCATGAGGTTCCCTTTTCCTTTTCGTAACCCTTGGCTACCTCTGAGGGACCATGAGTTTCCCTTTTCGTAACCCTGGGCTACCTCCGAGGGACCATGCGGTTCCCTTTTTGTAACCCTTGGCTACCTCCGAGGGGCTATGAGGTCCACTTTTCGTAACCCTTGGCTACCTCCGAGGGACCATGCGGTTCCCTTTTCGTAACCCTTGGCTACCTCCGAGGGGCTATGAGGTCCACTTTTCGTAACCCTTGGCTACCTCCGAGGGACAATGAGGTTCCCTTTTCGTAACCCTTGGCTACCTCCGAGGGGCTATGAGGTCCACTTTTCGTAACCCTTGGCTACCTCCGAGGGACAATGAGGTTCCCTTTTCGTAACCCTTGGCTACCTCCGAGGGGCTATGAGGTCCACTTTTCGTAACCCTTGGCTACCTCCGAGGGACCATGAGGTCCACTTTTCGTAACCCTTGGCTACCTCCAAGGGGCTATGAGGTCCACTTTTCGTAACCCTTGGCTACCTCCGAGGAGCTATGAAAACCCTAACCTCTTCCAAGTTGAATGGAGACCACCATTTCGTTTCTCTAGAGGTGCGGACATCCAAACCATCTCAAGGCTCGAGCGCTGAAAGCCTGATATTATACTTTAGAATAAGGAAATGGTCGAAAGGAATTATTAAAATAAAGATGTATTTTATTTTAGATAAAAGGTTTATTAGAAAAGTTCAGGTACGAAACAAAAAATGGAGAATCTAGTTAGTAAAATAAAAGTAAAATTTAGAAACAGCGATGTTTTTCTGGCTGCTTGGAAGGTTTGAAAAATAGTGGTGAATATTTAATTACTATGCTGGACTCTTACATTTGAAAAACAGGTGAGAAACTAGATCGGTGTTTCCGGATGAAGCTGACGTTGCGCCAAGGGTCCGTATTGGTCTCCAGGGACAAATAATAAGACAGTCGGTGACCTGGTGGTCTAGGGGTAAGGTGTCAGACCTCTGTGCTGGCGGCCGGGGTTCAATCCTCGGTCCCGGCACAGATTTATCTGATTACCAAACCCTTCCTTCACCTCTGACAAGACATCTTGTGAATATGGGGAATGCCAGGCCTCCACCGTGGTTCGGATTCCACGTTAAACTGTAGGTCCTTCATTTCATCTCACAATCACCCTACCATTACACATTAGTGTAAGTGCGTATAGCCCGAACGGGTAGTAAGACGCGGTGCTAATAATAATAATAATAATAATAATAATAATAATAATAATAAGATAGTGTGAAGTGCGACAACCATGTATAGATTGATATATCGATCACTAAAAGCGGTCAATTTATTTAATGTATTGATTAAAAAATAATCCGACACCTTAGCTCAGTCGGTAGCGCGTCTGTCTCCTGAGGTGGCGGGTTCGATTCCCGGCACGGTCGAACAGTTTATAATTGGTGAAGTGTGGGTTTACCCTTTCACATTTATGAATTAACGGCTGGGGACCGGATGCATTGCTTGTACTTGTCTTAGGTTATATTATAAGACATATGAGGCTACGGCAAGCCGGTAGTGGAAAATATATGGCTTGAATAAAAAAACAAATCTAGACCAGAGGCTGGGAGTAGTAATGGACGTAATTTTTTTTTTTAAAATAACGATATTTTTATTTTAATTAGTTAAAATACACGCAGTTTGAGAACGAAAGATTTAAAAACGATAAATATACATAATTATTGATCAAATACGCAAAAAAAATCCCACTGATCACCTCTAAAGGCCGCATGTTCCCCATCCCTGGGATAAACCCTTCTTGGTGAAATATACTAAGCTCGTATTATATTGACACTTCTAGAAGCGAAACAAATAAAAGTAGTATAATCAACATTGACAGAAGGTCCCTATGATTTATACTAGGCCTATCCCATCTGTATTTTCGAAAATATTTTTTACTGAAGATTTCAACACCAAGACAACTGATAGCTTTTTTTTTCTCCCCCATCACGTTATTATAATGATATCCGCCCCGCGATTGGGCACCAATTATATTGATGCTGGATTTTATGATGATGATTCCGTGTCCGTCCGTCCGTCCGTGTATGCCTTACGGTTGAGCAGTGATTATAACTATACCGGGTTTTATGTTGATGTCGACGCATGTATGTCCTACTACGTATGCTATGATGATCTGATTTTATGTTTCTCACTGTAGGATTACTGATTAGTTGATTGTAGTATAGATTTAACATTGTACTCGATTTATTTTTATTAATTTCACTTTTATTATTATAACCTTGACATTGATACAGTTTTGTTCATTTAAGAAATTACTCGGAAAGCCTGACTGAGATTTTCTCTCTAAAATTAGTATGTTTTGTGTGATACTACTAGTTTTTCTGTGTGGATTTATACGCACAAGCTGCTTATATATGACCTACCCCTGGCTTCTTGGACCCCTTGTCAACAGTGTTAAAACTAACTATAACTAATAAGAGAACTCATGGCAAACTGCTGTTACGAAGGCTAGCTTCCCATTGAGTAGAGGCAACCAGCTCATCACCTGATTTCCAAATTGAACGGAGGGAGTTTTTTTTTAAAAAAAGAAAGAACGTTTTAAAACGTGTGTATTGAAATTACTTTTGAAAAAGCGTGATCATCCATGGATGAAGTATTAAAAGGAAAATTTACATACATTTCTTCAAATAAAAATACACTTCATCCATGACTTTTTGAATATATGAGAGGGGTCCAAAACAGTATCATTAGATTGTATTAAGTCTCCAGACTGCACATATTTTAATTACGCTCATGGAAAAGAGATGACGAAGGTATAATTCAGAAGAAATGTAAACCATTTAAGAAAAAAAAACACCATTAAGGTGGAATGGAAGGGGACGCGAGAAAAGGTCAGTGTTTTTAGAATTCTTATGACAAAAAAATTATTGGCCAAAATAAATAAAATATTGCTCCAGTACAAATATAGAATTCAATTTTTTTCACATGTTGATATCAAAAGTTCCTGAATATCTGTCAATATGATGGTGGTATTATCTAAAAAAACTTTTTAAATGAAGAGAAAAAATTGTCGTTAAATTCCAGAACACCCTTGAAAGATATTCAAGAAATATTGAGGTCATCAAGTGAAGAAAATTAAATTCTATGTTTGTACTGAAGCAATATTTTATTCGGGTCGGCAAATAAAAAAGTTTTGCCATAAAAACTGCAAAAACCCTGTATTTTTCTTGCGTTCATTCCATTCCACCTTAACATAACCGGCTAGGATTTTAACACTCACCTTCACCTCTGACAAGACATCTTGTGAATGTGGGGAATGCCAGGCCTCCACCGTGGTTCGGATTCCACGTTAAACTGTGGGTCCTTCATTTCATCTCACAATCACCCTACCATTACACATTAGCGTAAGTGCGTATAACCCGAACGGGTAGTAAGACGCGGTGCTAATAATAATAATTTAACACTCACCAGCAAACAACAATAGACGAGCCAGACATCTAGTACACATAACCACCGATGCGGGGTTTTGGCGGCCAAATCCATGAGAAATGGATAGGTCAGATAGTTAAAGGTAGTGCATACGCATTAGCAGGGTGAGATGATGGAAAATCAAGAGTTTTAAATCACATGTAGAAGATTACTACCGTCTCCGTCCTCTTGTTTCGAACTCCTGCCTCTCAGTAAAATTGTGATCAACTGTGACGCGAGTCCACTAACTTAGAGCGTGGGGCGTATTAATACATTAAAGTAGATCTAGTAACTTTTGTAACTCTGATTAGTGTCAGCAAATGGTGGGCTGACTCTTATTCAGTGAGTGGACAGTTTCATATAGAGTATAAAACGCCTAACAGGTCCTACATCTGTCTACTTGTTTGGCGACGTATTAAGATGTAATTAGTTATATATTATAACTTCATTAACACGAACTGACTTCTGAAGGGAGGAGGGGAGGGGGGATGGAGATCCGTTAAGGTGGATTTAAAGGGGGCAACTACAAATCTAGTTAACACTGATTTGATCTCGAGGTGTGTCTAAAATAATTTAGTAGCCTATTTGTGTATGGGTTCATCTTGTTACTCAAAACATTAAGCGTTCAGGATAAAGGTGTTTTATATTAGTTGGACAGTTTCAGGTTGAGTTATGGTGTTGTTCTTCTGCTGACAGTTGCACGTTAACGATTCGTTTCTGACTAACCGTTATTGGGCGGCAAGTCAAGATAGAATTTTATATGTGTTTTTTTTATCACCGCGTCTCATTAACCGTTTGGGTTGCACACATATGTATTCATTTCACTAATGTGTTAGGAATAAGGAAACGTTGAATTTAGAGGAATTCGCGTTTAGGAGGATTGGAAAATCATTTAGGAAAAAAAAAGCCTCACTACACTCAACCGGACTTCGAACATTTATCTTCCCGTCATTGGCAATCCAGTTTATTTGCGAGAGTGACTCTTTAGACCAGGGGTGGGCTATCCTATTGGGCCCCGATCGATTTATAAACGCACCAAAGGTCCCGAGTTATCCCATCTTTTCTCCACTCTACCTTAGATTTATTTTTTCATCTATAAAATTGTATATTTAGGCCTAATACTTAAATTTAATCTTCCCTCAAATATTTATGATCCCAACTTTATAGAAACAAATAAAGTTTAAATAAAATATTTATTTTTGTATATTTAACTATTTAAATTTCTTCTAACCTTTTGGTCACACTTAAATATTATTTGAAATACTTGATATAGCCTATTTTCGAGTTCAAAAGATCTACTTTCAGTGGCGATGTTATCTTCTTACACGATTGCCATTGCCATGAGATTGACCGGTGGCCGATCCCTGTTTTAGACCATGCGGCCACCGGAGTGGGTAATTTTCCATGTTTTATTTTGATTTTTTTAGAGACTTTACCGAAATTAAAAACACACACTATTACATTAGTGTAAATATTGTCATACAACGCCAACAGTATTTATTTACATCTTGAGGACATTATATTATAATAGTGTAAACTATTTTGGAAACCACCCTCAACGCAGGCTATTTGGGCTATTCATGAAATCGGCTTGTAGAGCTCTTTTTTTTGTTTTTTTAGCACCGCGTCTTACTACCCGTTCGGGTTATACGCTTTAAGTACTAATTACGCTAATGGATTAGGAATTGGGAAGGTTGAATTAGTGGAAGTGAACCCGCATTTGCGTGGAGAGAGAGAGAGTGGAAAACCATTTAGGAAAAACCACCCCCAGTTCATCCGACCGAGATTCGAACCTCGATCTCCCCGTCCTCAGCAGTCGGGCTCAACACGACTAGCGCGTTAGCCAACTACGCCACCGAGGCGGGTTAGAGCTCTTATTGAAAGTATGGATACATAAAACGTTAATAGAACCAATTGTTTATCTAAAATTAAAAAACAACACACAGCTAAAGTGTGATTTTTAAATTTAAATAAATACTGTACAGTGTGCAGGGTATGAGGGAGTAAGTGCTGTGTGTATGAAGAAGCGGAAGAGGGTGAGTAGTAGAAAGAGGTGAACAAGCAGCCTTAAGGGTCAACAACTCATGGCCAAAGCGTTGTAGGGAGGGAGAGGGATTACTCAGGTTCCAAGAGTTGGATAAGTAAAAAAGAGGTGATAAACAAGCAGCCTTATGCCCCAAGAACATGAGCCTGTTTAAATTGAGTTGCAACAACGCGCATAGCGCCCCTGCTCTTAATGTGTCAAGTAGGCAACATTATTAAATTCATAATAATTTTTTTTTACCAAGGGTACCGGCCTCAACACCTAGAAAACCTATTCAAATGAGGTTGAAATCTTTTACTAATAGCGTGTATAAATTAAATAGCGTGTCTTTGTAGAGTCTGTTTGTTAAATTTATACTAGCCATTGCATTTACAGTCAGATCGCCATAGGAATAACGTTTTAGGGCAAATAAAAAGTAAAGGTATACATGAGTTAGGCCTAAATCAATCAACATAGAAAAAATTCGATACTATCTTTCAAAAGTGATGGCTGCAGAGTACTTAGTTTGTCTTATTATGTTAAAAACTCTGTTCCTCGATACCTTGATTCATCGCCATCGTTAGGTCATCAACCTTGAAGCTAGTTTGCTTCCCCTCACTACTTTGGCCTACCCTGGGCCGAATTTCTTACGCCTTTGCACCTTCCTCTGCCAACATCGTTTGCTATCCTATCCATGTATCCTAGTCTTGGTCTCCATCTCGAATCTCTCCATTCCATATCTCCTATAATTATCTTCATCAAACTATCGTGTCTCATTTTATGTCCTACTTCTTTTCTTTATACCTTTACAAAGTTCACTTTATTCATTTTCTTTTCTTAGCACTTCTATTTTATTTAATATTATCTCCATCCATTCTTCTGTAGTGCCACATTAAAATAGTTCTTAATCTTTTCCTTCCGGTTTCACCAATGGTCCGTGTTTCATATACATCACACCATACTGGTCTCGAAAGAATCGAGACCCGCTTCGGTGATCACGTGTTTTAAGACGTCTCTCTCGTAATATACCATACTGCCGATGAAGAGGATATAGGGGTTAGAATCCCGGTCGGGCGTACTGATAATTTATTTTCCTAAATGGTTTTTTAACTTTCCCGCCACGCAAACGCGGGTAAACTTCCTTTAAATTCGACCTTTTTCATTATTTGAGGATCAGTGTAGTCAGTATATAGGCGTATAACCCAAACGGGTAGTAATACGTAGTACTAAAAGAAAATAAAAGAATCGAGAATTGAATTTCGATAACTCGATTCTTCGCTCCCTAGTCTCAGTTGCTCAAAGTTTTTGTATTTAAACGATAGGATAATATTTATACATGGTTAATTTTAATTGTTACAAATCACCATAATTGAACCAAATCTGCAATTTCAAGTTTATTCATTATTTGTGTCAGCACTTTGCACAATAATGTGTTTTGTAACCGTCACTTTTGACAAATTGTGTCAGTGACTTTTAGATAGCACGGGCCCCTTTACATTTATTTACATTTTTCTTTAAATTATTATTATTAGCACCGCGTCTTACTACCCGTTCGGGTTATACGCACTTACGCTAATGTGTAATGGTAGGGTGATTGATTGTGAGATGAAATGAAGGACCTACAGTTTAACGTGGAATCCGAACCACGGTGGAGGCCTGGCATTCCTCACATTCACAATTTTCTTTAAAAGCTCTCCGTATGAAGACTCGACTTTCTGATTTAGCTACCATGTGAAAATTACATACTCGACTATTATAGGATTCAGAACAATGGCTCCCAATCTATGGATAACGAACAGATTTTTTGGTGGTTCACGAATATTTTTTTTGAAATGTTAATGTTGTTTAAATTATTTGAAAATACAAAATCATAAAAATTATGAAAAAGTAAAAAAAGAAAATGAAAGAAGGAAAAAACTAAGGTGTATAATATAAGGATAGTATAAATAATCTTTTTTAAATACAGTTGTTACTAGAATATACCTAAAAATCCCCCTCCCACCCCCCTTCCTCTCAAGTTCATCAAAACTAGGAGGTGGGTCAAGAAAGTTGGTTGTTCTAAAAATTAGTTTATGGTCTAAAAAATTTCGAGAATCACTTATTTAGAGCAAATTCTGTCAATTGGTAGTCGTCATAATCTTGTGCATCTCCAAGGTATTTATATTCACGTTACGTCTACGTTTAAAAGCAGGATTATTGTTAACGCCGCGTCTTTCTACCAGCTCATGTTATACGCTTGTGTACTAATTACGCTGATGAGTTAGGGATGGGTAATTCTGAATTTAGAGGAAATGTACCCGCATTTGCTTGGAGGGAGAGTGTAAACCCATTTTGTAAAAAAACCCACCCTCAATACACCCGACTGGGATTCGAAACCCTACATCCCTGTCATGGGAAATCTAAACTATTGTGGCCACCGAAGCAGCTATCAGGACTCTTAACGACCTAGTTGAAATGGGTAGGTGTGAAGAGGGTAGCTTATAGGAAGTACACAAGCATTAGTGTGAACATAAGATGGAAACACCAACCTACAGTACAGTAACATTTGGACCGTCATTTTAAGGTCATTACAGGCCCATTTATAGCGTTTGAAACAGGTGAACTAATATGAATAATATTGGCATAGTTTTTTTTTTATTCGTCCGAACACACACATACGTAGCCTAACTTTGTGTTCATGAATACAAAATTTAAATATGGAACAGGCTACTTCATTCACGATAGAGATACCCATTGAATAAGTTATTTTTTTCCGTGTATCTTAGAGATGATAAAACTAGTTTTACTCCGACCGCTGAATGACTGCCTGCGCAACCAACTGATGAAGTATCGAGTGAATCGAGTGTAAACTATAGAGGGGGTCATTGAAAACGTGTTTTGTGTTTTTACCCCCCGTGGTGCTAACTAAACAATTTTACACATTTTATTCTACTTGTTTAGAGCCAAATGTTGCAAATTCTGTTTCTTTTTATTAGTCCCCTAAGGATACCAGTTTGGTCTGTCATTATTTTCAAGTAACTAGTAAGAGTCTGATAGTAGGACACCAATTGTGCTATAAAGTTAAATACTTCCGGGATTCATAAACATTTATTGGCCCCATAACGTTTCTGAACTGCTAAAGTCTTGTTTTTAATTTGTATTTAGGCCTAATAATGTTCTTGTGAAGAGTAAATGAACGTTGACTTAAATTAAACTATGCACACCCGTATAGGTGGGCATGCGGGCAAAGCAGTCAGCCTCGAATCGTCTGGTTTGACGTGGTTGAAGAGGTCGGGGTTAAAATTCGGGCTGGGTGTACTGACTTGTTTTTTTTATTACTACCTTCACTCGAATGCGGATACAATTTCTTTCGATTCTACCCTTGTTACCTATTATTGCGAATATGGGGATTGTCCGGACAAAAAGAAAGACGCGGAGGATAAAAATAAAGAACCAACTATGCAACCGCTCGTTTAAAAGTATTACGCACCCCCCGATTCAGTGACCGCATGGTCTAAGGCGCTACTCTCGCAATAGGCTTACTGCCGATGACAGATATATCTGGCGCACTGAGGTTGATTTTTTCTAAATGGGTTTCCTCTCTACCTCCACGCAAATGCAGGTATATTTTCTAAATTCAACCTTCCTCATCCCTACACATTAGAGTAATTAGAGCTAAGGTGTACACTAATAGCTGCAGTGCTATAAAATAATATGTTATACTCACACTATTGGACACGTAAACTAATTATTGTCAAGCTTATCTACAGTAGTATGTTCGTAAATTTTAAAAACTGACACCTAGACACGAGAATTGAATCCGAGACCCTTGGCATAGTGCGACAAGGCTCTCTACCACTCATAGTTTAAGGCAGAGGGATGGATGTGTGGAAATCATCGGTTACCTATTGAGCTATCAATTTACGAATAACCCGCCTCGGTGGCGTAGTTGGCTAACGCGCTTGTCGTGTTGAGCTCAACCGCTGAGGACGTGGAGATCGAGGTTCGAATCTCGGTCGGGTGAACTGGGGGTGGTTTTTCCTAAATGGTTTTCCACTCTCCCTCCACGCAAATGCGGGGGGTTTACTTCCTTTAATTCAACCTTCCCAATTCCTAATTCATTAGAGTAATTAGTACTTAAAGCGTATAACCCGAACGGTTAGTAAGACTCGGTGCTAAATATTATTATTAATTTACGAATATGATCTTGATGTTGCTATATCCTTAATCTAAAAGATCATTTCGATCTCCCAATTTTCTCTACACATGTACAATTACAGTAAGACCTCCGTTCCGCCTATTCAGTATCTGAGGTTTACCGCTGCTTAATTTTATTTTATTTCAACTAAAGAAAAAAAAATGTTAATATAAGCTTCAAAGCACGCGCAAAGCGAGAGCAGGCCGTATTATCAGCACAAACGCGCCTACTATGTACTGTACATTTCTTAACTCATCATCATTATCATATTATTATCAGTGATCGTCGCAACAAAAAGAACGGATAACAGTAAGGATACTTGAGGTGACCTGGCGGCCTAGGGGTAAGGTGTCGGACTTCTGAGCTGGGGGCCCGGGGTTCAATCCTCGGTCCCGGCACAGATTTATCTGATTACTAAACCCTTCCTTCACCTCTGAAGAGACTTGTATTGATCACAACTTGTGAATGTGAGGACTGTCCAGGCCTCCACCGTGGTTCGGATTCCACGTTAAACTGTAGGTCCTCCATTTCATCTCACAATCACCCTACCATTACACATTGGCGGAAGTGCGTATAACCCGAACGGTTGGTAAGATGCGGTGCTAATAATAATAATAATAATAATAATAATAATACTTTATTTAATGTTGGCACTGTCTTATTTGTTGAGATTAGAATTTCGGCTGGATTTTTTAGGGTGGTTTTCCTTGATGGTTTCCTACTCTACTTTTACGAAAATGCGTACACATTTTCTTTAACCTTCTACCTTACTCATTCCTACCTCACTATCGTAATTAAATGTGGGTAGTCAGATGGGCAGTAAGCCACGGTGCAAACAGAATCTTCAAATCAGTGGTTGACATTTAAAAAAAAATTGGCCTACAATCTCTCGACTTATTTACTTACTTACTTTATAACATTAGGAGCTCGAAAGTTCATTGCCACACTTACAGACGTCACCTATCCCTATTTCTAGATAATTCTATCCAGTCCACTTCATTACATTCTAACCCTTTCAGTTCCATTCCAATGTTATTTTCCCATCTACGTCTAGGTCTTCACAATGACCTCTTCCCATTGGGTTTACAAGTATGTACCTGAACAAGGTTCTAGATTCTCCCATTCGCGCCAAATGTCCTGCCTACCGCAACCTGCGATACTTGATTATCCTAACAATGTCTTGTGATGAGTACAGAATATATAACTCATCATTGTGTGACCTCTACCACACCCTAGTAGCCTCATCTGTTTTTAAACCAACTATATTCTTAAGCGCCTTGTTTTCGAACAACCCAATTTTTCCCCCCCGTCATGTAAGGTAAGAGACTACGTCTCGCACCCACAGAGAAAGACCGGTAAAAATGTTGTTTCGTATATTTTGCGTTTTATTACATTACTTGAAAGCAGGTGAAATGATAACAGCTTATTGACCAAGTAACATTCATTTCCCAACTTTATCCTTTTGCTAATTTCCAATCTAATATTGTTATCGTGAGTTAAAAATGTTCCTAAATATTTAAACTTATTAACCATGTACAATTATATGTTGTTCGGAGTGATCTTTTAGATTTATTAAATGTTTAGTGATCAATATGTTTTGCTTTGTGAATGTAAAATTTGATTCGTAATTTTTTTTAAAACTCAACTGTTGGCCTATCTTATGAAGAGCCCACTCACTATATAGAAAAGCTGCGCCTGAAATAAGAGCAACACGCTCAACACTAAGGTTCTCCCATCAATGTCTACAGGACACGGGGCGCAATAAGAAGGAGTTATAGGTAATTTATTTTAGTAAGCCTTCTTCTCATGTACAATGTCTTGATTTTGTTTATTCATGCTATATATTTTAAAATCTTTACTGGAGGTCAATGGTTTCTAAATATTAATTTTCAAGGTCATTTTATTATTATGTACTGTTTCTTTCTCATTAAAAACAATTTTTTTATGGTAACTTAATGTACACTTCAAATTGCGATATTTATATAGCAGCATATTAAAAGATGAATAAATTACAATGTGCGTCAAATGAGATATGAAATTTAACGTTTCATAATACATGACCGTCTTCTCCGCTTGATAAATGCTGTGTGTGTGTTTGGGGGGGAGGGGGAGGGGATTGTAGTAGCGGGTTATTACGAAGTTCGAAACAGCAAAACCAAACATCGTTGGCGTATTGCCAGAAAATACATTTATTTATTGAACGACTCATTCTAAAGAGTTACATTATAAGTCAAGTTTCAGTAATAACGAGTAGCTTAAAATTTAATATGTAACGCAGCTGGAACTACATGTCTCGGGAGTGTACTATGTTTTCTTTTGAAAACAGATTAATTGATGAGTACTAGAAGCAACCAAACTACCTCCAAAAAGACTGCTTGGCATTTTTGTGGAGCCAATGAAGGGTGTGCAAGAGCAAGGTGTTAAATGTTGTTTTAGTTCCGTTGTAGTTTCACTAACTCTCTAGTGCCATCCCTCAAATTATCGCATCATTCTCTGTCCAAATGACCACACACTACCCTAAATAAACAAATTTTTGACATCGAAACTATCCCAACACTAAAACTACACTAACTTTTCATCAGTGCTAAAAAAAACTACTCATCCTAATTATTATTATTGTCAGCACCGCGTCTTACTACCCGTTCGGGTTATACGCACTCACACTAATGTGTAATGGTAGGGTGATTGTGAGATGAAATGAAGGACCTTTAACGTGGAATCCGAACCACGGTGGAGGCCTGGCATTCCACACAGTCACAAGATGTCTTGTCAGAGGTGAAGGAAGGGTTTGGTACTCAGATAAATCTGTGCCGGGACCGAGGATTGAACCCCGGACCCCAGCACTCATCCTAATTCTTGGATATCATCTAATATGTCTTCACCCGCCTCGGTGGCGTAGTTGGCTAACACGCTAGTCTTGTTGAGCCAGACTGCCGAGGACGGGGAGATCGATGGTTTTCCACTCTTCCTACACGTAAATGCGGGTTCACTTCCTCTAAATTCAACCTTCCCAATTCCTAATCCATTAGTGTAATTAGTACTTAAGCGTATAAACTGAAAGGGTAGTAAGACGCAATGCTGAAAAAAAAATTGTCTTCACGTGTTGGGGTATTCTGCGTATTTCATTAGAATAAAGAAGGATTGGTAGGACTGGAGGCAGCCAGCCCCTCCCAGAAACTCTGCTCCTTTGAGTCTCAGAAAAAACAATATATGGCTCTCACATGGTGTGGTCTTGAGTGCTACACTAAATATCACCTCTGAGGTAGCTCCAGATCTTATGGAGAAAACAATACTATTCGTGCTCTTACACTGGTGACAAATCTCCTTGCTTTCAGTTATGTCAGAAGGTGCGCTAGGGTAAGAAAGAGCTACTGGCAATGGTTTGTGATGATGTACTTTTAAATAATATCTGTTGTATGAATGTTTTATTAGGATAGTGAATAATATGTTGTATGAATGAAATCAAACTTGTTAAAATTCATCAGATAATGATTGTGAGCTTTGATGATTTAGTTTGATATTACTAATTATTAAGATCTGTTCTATTATTATTTTAATTCTTCAAGCTTCTTATTTAAAGGTGTTATAAATTAAGTCTTCACCAGATTTAAATAAATAAATAAACCTCGACCAACCAGCGTTACAAAATTCTTCTTATATTTAAGGAAATCTTGACCACATGAAAAACAAGAGAATGACAAGTCTTGTTTCCCAACAGTATCCATACAGAGATGATATTCAGTGTAATTTAATAAGCCGTATTGTGCTGTAAGCCTCTAGAATCAATCATCGGAACGATTACTCTAGTCCCACGGCCCGGATCAGAAGTCCATGGTGGTCGTCTCCCGCCAACGTCGATACGAACACGTCATCCAATCTTGCCCCCGCGAAGCTCTGTTAAGTGGGTCTATTACACCTGGACCTGCTGCGTCTGTCTGGTGCGTAGCGGTCACGTACTGTGCGTGTAGAGAAGCCCCCCCCCTTACCCCCTCTAATTTCCCCCATTTTACTACAAGAGTTCCCCATTAATGGAGGACCTCTTCAATCTGACTTCACTATCGGATCTAGTTATTATTTCAGCACCGCGTCTTACTACCCGTTCGGGTTATACGCTTAAATATTAATTACACTAATGAATTAGGAATTGGAAAGGTTGAATTCAGAGGAAGTGAACCCGCATTTGCATGGAGAGAGAGTGGCAAACCATTTAGGGAAAAACCACCCCCCAGTTCACCCGACCGAGATTCGGACCTCGATTTCTCCATCCTCGGAGGTCTAGCTCAGCACGACTGGTGCGTTAGCCAACTACGCCACCGAGGCGGGTCGGATCTAGTTGATACTTCAAGTATGCTTTTACCTCTCTTCCACGGTTACACCGGCAGCTGACCAGAAATACTCATCCTGTGGAAAGTGTTGCGTGAGGGTTTTGAGAGGTGATGCTTTAAGTACAGTACACTCTGTTCTGATAAACCCCACACGTTTTTATTTTATTTTAGCACCGCGTCTTACTACCCGTTCGGTTTATACGCTTTAAGTACTAATTACGCTAATGGGTTGGGAATTAGAAGGGTTGAATTAGAGGAAGTGAACCCGCATTTGCGTGGAGGTAGATTGGAAAACCATTTAGGAAAAACCACCCCAGCTCACCCGACCGAGATTCGAACCTCGATCTCCCCGTACTCAGCAGTCGAGCTCAACACGACAAACGCGTTAGCCAACTACGCCACTGAGGCGGGTCCCACACGTTTTTAAACGGGTATTATAATTATTTAGGTCAGTAATAGTTACAAGATGGTGTTAAGTTCACATGTAAAATAATTTTGGTCGTGTTTATTATCGCAAAGCATCTTCATTGCATGTTATTAAATAGGGTGTCTACCATCCGGGAAAATCAGGGAAAACGGGAATTAGCCGGGAATTTGAAGTGATCGGGAAAAAGTTGGGAATTTGGTAAATTACAATAAAAATCCGGGAAAATGTTGTTTTATTCAAAATTTGAAATCTAACAATCATTAAATCAGTAAATAATAATTTTATTCAAACTGTAGTTTTTTGTTTGTAGCTGTGTAATATATTTTATAATTTCCTAGTAAACAATGTTAATACAAATTTAAAAAAAATGTTTATTTAAATTGTAAAGCTTTTTATTATTCATAAAAAAGATTACCTAATAGAAAAATGAGGGGGGAAAAGGAGGTAGTTAGAAGGATGTGATATACTTTTTAGTCAAGAATTTTAGGGAAATGGTCAGGGGAAATCAGGGAAAAAGTCGGGAATTTCATTGGTCAAGTTGAGTAGACACCAATCATCGTATCAACTTTGGGGCACATAACATTAACCCACCCCTTTTCAAAAATAATTATAGGTGTTTATCTAGGAGTACATTCCAAGCACTGAATTTCTTTCTATTCCGTCATTGAGGCTATTCAATATTTAATATAATTTATTTGAGGTATTTAACTTACACTTTCTGAACAGACTAATTATATCAGCACATGACTTATAAACTAATTTAAAAAAATGGAGCAAACACAACATACAGCCCCCAGCCGTTAATATATCACTGTGAAAAGGAAAGGCTACTTTTCATTCATGATTAATTTTTCAGCCAAGCCAGGAGTTGAACCAGGGACCCTTACTGAAGTATACAGACACGCAACCAACTGAGCTAAGGCGTAGGATGACTATTCAATAAAAGGAGCAAGATTCTAAATTTGAATTTCCAGTGTCTTGATATTTTTAAATAGTAAAGGTTCGGGTATTCAGGGGAATGTCCAGTATTATTATTATTATTATTATTATTATTATTATTATTATTATTAGCACCGCGTATTACTACCCGTTCGGGTTATACGCACTTACGCTAATGTGTAATGGTAGGGTTATTGTGAGATGAAATGGAGGACCTACAGTTTAACGTGGAATCCGAACCACGGTGGAGGTCTGGCATTCCCCACATTCACAAGATGTCCAGTACTATTAACCCACTAACTCTTTAAGATAAAAAAAATACCACAAGTTTTTGTACAAACAATAGTACATACAATGATTGAACTACATGGCTGTACTGCTGAGGACGGGGAGATCGAGGTTCGAATCTCGGTCGGGTGAACCGGGGGTAGCTTTTTCCTAAACGGTTTTCCACTCTCCCTCCACGTAAATGCGGGTTCACTTCCTCTAATTCAACCTTCCCAATTCCTAATCCATTATAATTCCTAATCCATTAGAGTAATTAGTACTTAAAGCGTATAACCCGAACGGGTAGTAAGACGCGGTGCTAAATATTATTATAAATACATGGTTGAATTGATTTATACGTTGATAAATCACTGTTGTTTCATATAGGTGAGTTTGAATCGTGCCCTTCCCATATAAAATGTGAGTTGTCTAAACACCGAAACACGTTTCAACGATATTGATACCACACATGTGGGATTACGTTGGGTTCACGATCAATGAACGTTTTACTTTACGTCAGGTTAATATGTTGTGCTATCAGACTTAATGTGACGTAAAACAACAGCTCGAGCAGACTTTGAACTGTCTGAAAACATATTGTTCACTAAATTGTAACTCGGCAGTTAGGGCTAAGTACTTAGCCATATAAGCTTTACTTACTGAATAAAGAATAAAAAATAAAGTGTAAATAATAGGTCATGCTGTTTTGTTGTTTGCGACAAAACTATACCGAATAAGTGCTTTGCACACCAAAAAAACAATCAAATACTAAAATAGCAACTTCGAAGTTTCTCGCAACATGATTGGCTGGCAGGAGGAACACGTGGTAAAACTCCTCTGGACAACTTTTAAAGTCAAAGCGCATCGTGACGCCTTTTATTTAAAAGCACGAGGGAGGGAGGGGAGGAGGGCTTAACGTTCCGTTACGTTACCTCAACGCTAAGTCATCATTAATTGAGCAGAAAGGGTTCCTATAAATCACGCAACGCTCCAAGAGTGAATGTAAATTATTTCAGAGATAAGCTTTTGGCTTTTGTAACACCAATAGAATCCATTTTAAACCCCGAAGAGAAATTATTTCAAAAGAATTGGTTTACAATGCTTTATTTATTTTTTATGAACAATGTTTCTTAACAAGAAAATTTAATCATAATATCTATTTTACGTAACACTCTGATATACAGTACCTCCCCTTCCCTCATGTGACACCATGTAAACATTTGAACTCGCCCCTCCTGCATCAACAGCGACCTTCTGTCAGAACACACGGCTTAAGATGGCACGGTCTGTGTCTTTTTCTGAAACTACTTCTATATTCTGTCCAAAGTGGTATTCCCTTTCACCTTTCACTTACAACCACCCTTTAACGTGTCACTAAGAAAAGTAGGAAAGAAAACTACGAAACTTTTTATCTCAAGGTAAAGAGGTGAAGCTCGCTGCTAGTTCTCAAATATCTTAACATCTCATGTTGTGAGCCTATCAAAAAATTATTGTATTTGTTGGAGGAAGGCTAAATCTAGAGCCATTTTTCAGCAAATCCTGTCCCATAGCTCCGCTAATATGCTTAAAAGTCGTTAAATATACATTCACTGAGCTAATCTTACATTTTCACACTTTAAAAAACCTTAAACTATAAGTTAAGAAAAAAAAAGCCCTGTTGGAACCTTTCATTATTAATTTGGCGTGGGCAATATTTTGAAATAACGCATAGTATAACTAAATATTTCGTTAGAGCTTAATGTCTGCGTGGCGATTTCTCGCTTAATGAGGCGGCCCCCTTAAGAGTGGTTGGGAAAGTGGGTTGGTGAAGTTTGGCCCCGGCTGTTGTGGCGTTGAGCTAAGACGATGGATGTAAGTGTTTTAGCAAGGTGAAGGAAAGACAGCGCGTAATGGATAGTATGATACAACACATTCCTAGCCTAACATAACTGAACCTAACCTATGGTACAACACGATCATAACCTAAACAAGCCTAACCTATTACAAGCCACACCACAATCCTAAGTCTGTGCAAAATGAGATAGAAAGTTTTTGTTGGGTCCATGGGGTTCAATTTGTACGGTATATGGGGTTGAAATAATACTCCTAAAGGGTTGGTGGGGCTGAATTCCATTCCCCTCCCCCCCTTTTCCCCAACTGATAACAAACAGCTGCACTGCGGGTGGTCTATCCAGGTCATTGCTAGTAGGTGAATCTTTTTTTTAGCACTTAACCTTCACACTCTCTTCTCATATAAAAGGAAGCTTAGGTCACTAACAGTTCGTACTGGCAATAACCAATTTGTACGGATATTAAAATTGAAGTTATTTTGATTTAAATAAGGGTTGAAAGGGTGGGGTAGTTTAGTTGGTAAACGAACAGCGGTGCTCTCTTTCTTCTTCATGGACGAGAAAGAGAATATGTATGTTAAGTCCTGGTTGTGAAGTATTCGGTCGGTTTGCCCGGAGGGTATGAATGCCGAGGAGGTGTCTAGTTGTCTCTAGTTAGTGTTAGCCGCTGCTGCACGATCACAGGGCCGGCCCGGTCATTACCTGATCCACCGAGGAGAGGATGGTGCATCGCGCGGTGTTATTAGGGATCCCTTGCGCGCCGACGTGACGGGGCCACGCCAAGAACCGGCTAACCGACACGTATTAGCCGGAAATACTTGATTCTTGTACCACTGCACTGTTTGACAATTGCCGAGTCTGATTGGATTGAAAGTTGAAAACTATCGATTAGGTGCGTGGTAAGATCTCCTAGCTCGGATCTACGTGGTCGAGTTTTCCTACATATTTTTGATACACATTCTGATACAATTTAAAGTAGCCCCACGACTTCTTTGGTGCTGACTGACAGCTCACAGCTGACTTATGACAGTCAACATTTAGATATATATACCTAAATGTTGCTTGTCAGAAGTGACAGCTGCTAAACACATGTTTTTGCAGATCACATGGTTTGGCGTAGGGATACATAATTTGGTCTGATAACATTTCAAAGCTGTCAGTCAGCACCAAAGAAGCCATGGAGCTACTGTATTTTGGTAAAAATTCACTATCTTCTTTTCTTTAGCTTACCAAGTAATGGAATTAGAAAATACAAATCAAATTTTTGTGATAGGCCTATATATTCCGGCATTTGTCTCTTTAGACAATTTAGCTCAGTTGTTTAACTTACTGATATAAGAACCCTGAACTCGATTCCAGGTAAGAACAGAAATTGAACATTTTATTATTACTACTATCGTTACTAACGAATTAATCTTAAGTGTGGAATGATAATTGTAATCAAGAAATGCACCTACATTAATGTGTAAACATATTAAGGACCACAGAGACCAATGGACATTGGTGTATGATTTAATAAGTGTAAACTTACGTTTGTCTCTTTTTGATCAAGTTGTAAACATATGAATTAACTTGACTGTATAATCCCACATCAGAGAAGAGAAAACTCGAGGGAAGATAATATTTGAAAGAGATCCACGCTCGTCTCAAATCTCAAACTTCCCTTTTCTTACCCCGTCAATGGAAACCAAGCGCATTTCAAGGCTGACGCCTTAGACCTCTTGGTCACCGCTGTGGGTGGAAATCACACGGCGCATTCGGATATAGGTATGACTTGGACTAGGAGATATATTTGAATACTTTTTTATTCCCGGTGAAACATTTTTTTTAGCACTCTCAATACACCCGATCGGGAATCAAACCCCAATTTTTCCGTTATCAATGATCCAGTCTATTATTAGAGTAACACCTTAAAAACCTAAATAGAATATTACTTAAATACAAGTGAAACAAACTGAAAACTAAACTTCAACACTTCTTTAGTTATTTTCACCAAACCAGCACTGCGTCTGTTCAACACGGAGCCAAAGCTGCATTACGCGCATGCGCATAATAAGATGGCTCAAGATGGGAGATGGAAAAATTGCCCGGCCAGCAGGAGCCAGGCATAGCTTAGCTTATCTTAGCTTTCTGTGCAAACCAACACATTTAAATATATGATCCGCTATTTTTCTAAACAGCAGAACAAATATCAGCTTACCGTTCTGTGTGTATCAGCCTTTAGACAGTAAGCCACCGAAGTGGGTTACATTTTTATCAAAATAATATCAAATAAGTCTGAATATACGAGGGTTATTGATTGATAGGGTTAAGGGGGAAGGTGGGATTAGGAACAATTACTGAATTGATATTCGACTGGAGGGAGTATGCAAGTCCACTAATTGGAGAGAAGCTATCTCAGCCATGTAACGTCAGTTTAAGAACGTGGTTTGACCCTATGGAATGCCAGAACAATTTAGTCAGACTGACATATTCTTTCCGCGAACTGGGCTACAGATTGATTCATCCATCATTATCACTTATAGCTATATTTATAGCTAAATAATCAAGTTCAATGGAAACACAATAATCCAAGTTTAGCGCTATGCCGTACACATGATTTAAAGAGTTTGTGACTTGGGTTGGTTTTGTTCCAAGTGTTATATTCTTAATTCTCGGTCCTCTCACGCAATGGAGCTTTCCTCTTAAATAAAGTCTCATTTACTTACACACAAACTAGATAGGTTACAAATGAGCGCCGAGCTCATTTACACCCATTTTGGTGCGAGCAATTTACTCAATGGAATTTCGCACTTTATAACTGTTTTATTTCCTCAAGGTCCTCACCATTTAGATGGACTTAATACATGGATTTATTTTCAAGATTAAAGTGTTTTTTTAACTCAAAATTGAAGTGACTTTTAGAAGACTTTATTGATTTACAGAGCTGAAATGTTGTTTTACTTGTTCATGATAGGTAAGAGGTGTTAGCTAATACACTTTAGAAGAAGAAAAAAGCTAATTTGCAACATAGTCACTTAATATCTATTACATTACTTATCTACTCTACATTCAAATCATTGCTTTTACATCACTTTTAATATCATAATTTTTTATTAATTTTGTCATATTGTGAATTGCGTGACATTGTCAATGTTAATAGCTTCTTAGTTATTAAAGACTGCATTTATATCTTAATCTTCAATTGATCTTAGACTCAGTCCATTTAAACATATTTTCTATTCCATATTTTAACTATTAATTACATAAAATGATTATTATAATTTATGACAATTACATTAGTAATCTTGTTAAATATTCATTTGAATAATAATGTCAATATTAATAGCTTCTTAGATATTAAATACATCATTCATATCTTAATTCTCAATTATCTCAGACTCAGTGATAATTAAAACATATTTTTCTACCTCATATTTTAATATTCTTCACATTAAATTCTATCATTATAACTACGATAGTCACTTAAGCTTAGTACGTACAAATAAAACTTCTTAGTTCCAACACCTTAGCTCAGTCGATAGCTTTTCTGCCTGCTGATTTAAGGGTCCCGGGTTCAATTCCCGGTATGACCGAAAAAGCAAATCATCGATGGAAATATGAGTTTAATCTTTTACATTGATCAATTAACGGCTGGGGACTGGATGTTGTGTCTGTCCTAGTCTTAAGAGGTTACTTATAAGGCATAAGAATCTACGACAGACCTAGACAGCTGGTATTTGAATATTAAAAAAAACTGGCCCAGGCTGGAAACAATAATGACGTAAAAAAAGTTCCGACCTTGTGGCATTATTGTTTTTAATTCTGGCAGTGATATTAAAAATAGAAAGATAATGATGTAATTAAATAAACGTATTACATTCCTCAAAATGTTACAAGCCATTCAAATGCTTTAGTAAATATATATATAATTTTTTTTATGGAACTGGCACCTATTAAAATAATACCTTCCCATTCTGAAACAGAACCAGTTCAACTTATCGCATCAAGGTCAGCTAGTGACTCATCACAGTGGGACGAGGTGTTAGCTGTGAAGACAATTATGACACGTAAAACATTTTTTGAATATTAAAACTTTTGTTTTCAAAATATTAAATTAAAAACAATTTTAGACGTTAAAAGAGAGTTTTGAATTATTTCCAACATTTTATTTTTTAAGAAATTATTTGTCCTCGTTAGATTAACAAAGTTTTGTTTATCAAAAACAATGGTATTAAGCCAATTTTAATGCATTTGTTGAAGTTTATTTTTTAAAAAAAGGTGATATTACTAAAACTTCAATAAATATTGTTTTATTTTTTAGATAATAATGAAAATTGTAAAGAATATCTCTATCATTATTTATTTCAGAACAATTTTTTTTTTTCTACAGAGAGAACCAAATTAATAATCTCTAAAAACACTTAAATATGGTGCGAAGCTCTCGCAAACAGCCCTGAGGAATTTTATAGTTCAACATAATTTTTTACTTTGGTTTTTGACTGAAAGCACCAAGAGGATCTTTTGAGTGGATATATATATATATCAAAGTAAGATGCAAGTGTTTTGAATTCAACTGTAACTAGGAAATCCCACGCGTGGCCCCAGCCTTGTTTGGTGTCTAATAAAATAAATCCCTTGACTATGTGTGTACACTATATATAAGTTATACCCCCATTTTCTTTAAGAATGGATATATTTGAGAGATAAAAAGTTACTAGATCAACTTTCACATATTCATACGTCAAGTCATGTGTTTTCGACTGTTAATTTTGATAAATATTATCAATACTTATAAAATTACCCCTATAATACAGTAAACTTTTTATCAATGTTTGTATTTTATAAAAGGTGCTTTAAATGTCCAGTTGTGATAAAATCATGGCGGAGCTCTAATGCTCTTGTTATCTTGAAATCCTTTTGGTACCATTAAATGCCATTTTGGCGTAAACCATAATAATATTGATATTTTATAATAAATTTTACATATATATCTAAAAATAATTCTTAGAAATCTCGGTATTTGCCAAAAATTAAACCGTTTTGTTTGTGTTTTATAGTACTTCACGTAAAGGTAAAGCTATTACAAACAATTTTGCCTTGTCATCTTCCTTTATTTTACGTAAACTTTTAAAAAATGAATATTGAAAATGACACGCTGGCCCTGAAACCACCCCATAACGTGGGGATGTAGAGAACGGAAGTGAAGGCGGTATTTTTGCAGTTTTTATAGCAAAACATTTCTTTCTTGTCAAAATGAATCAAATATTTCTCCAGTAGAAATGTAGTTTAATTTTCTTCACATGTTGATATCGACAGTTGTTGAATATCTGTCATGGAGCATAGCGACATTGGATGACAAACTTTTTAAATAGATAGAAAAAATTGTCATTAAATTCTAGAACACCCTTGACATATATTCAAGAACTGTTGAGGTCACCATATGAATAGAATTAAATTATATATTTTACTAAAGCAAAATTTGATTTATTTTGGTAAAAAAAATTTTTTTTGCTATAAAAACTGTAAATACACTTAATCTTTTCCTCGCATACTCTACACTCCCGCCGGCTACTAACTCATCGTAGTAGAAAGATGACAAATATTTGATGTCGATCTTGTTGTCAACACTTTTATAGTTATGACTAATGGTATTTTTAAACTGATGGGAAGTGTTTTATTCGACTAATATGCCGTTTGTAATATATCTTCACAAGATGTTTATATTTTTAATGCTACCCGAAGAAGATACATAAAAAGTTAGTTTATATTCGTGTTTGAGCGCGTAGGTTTATAAGTTTTATTCTCCCTCCATCCTTTCCTCTTCTTTTTCCCCCTACTGTATCTTACCTCCTTCAAAGTTGAAGGCAAGTTTTAAAGGTATTAATATGTAAATGGCGGCGTTCATTTCAGACAACCTTGCAATGTTGGGGTCTGGTATTCTGTAAAGCTGAAGCGATCACGAATTGCCTCCTGAATGAAAGAAAACACACCCGACCCACCAAGTTTTGATTTTGATATTTTATTACAGATATCAGTTTTAACGCGATTTTATAACTAATGGTATTTAGTGGGTTATTTTTAGTACCACGTTTTACCACTCGTTTGGTTATACGCCTAGTTATACACTAACTATCTAATGTGTTAGAGATTAGGAAGGTTACATTTTGAGGAAGTGTACCCACATTTGCATGAAGGGGGAGATGAGAATCGTGTAGGAAAAACCATCCTTAGTACACCTGACTTGAGATCGAACCTCGATAACCCTGTCATCGAAGTGGGTGTGTTCTTATCGTTTACCTAAATTCAAAACTCTGCAAACACGACCAAACCAACAATGAAAGAGCCCAATGATATTAGATGGCATAGAAGTATAGTTAGCATAGGTAGTGTCTATATATTGACTGGAGGAGCATCGTATCAAAGTCAGCGTGATTGATCAAAAGAGATTTAGACTGAAGCTCCAATTATGGCCGGTTGGATTTAGACAAACATATTTTATATCCGCTCCAAAAGCAAATTCTGGTGCATTTCCTCTTAACTAAATTTCCTATTTAACCCAATATTAAAGAAAATTAAGTATTTAATAACTTTTTATCAAACGCATTACTAAGTGTAGTTTAATATCTAGTTTATCCTCTAACGCTAAATATAATTCAACCTAAATTGATGCAAATGAATCAAATTAAATATTACTTTAGCATTCTTTTTATTCTTACGTTTTCGTGCCTGTTTTCTGAATATTGACGAATTACTGATCCTGGTAGTCGTGCTGTATTCTGGATTCATCGTTTTTGTGTGTTGACCTTATATTATAAAACAAGCCAATACATTTGCCTTTAGATGCTACGTGGTTTTTAAGGTGGGATAGAAGGAAACGTGAGAAAAGTGCAGTGTTTTTTGCAATTCTTAAGCAAAACCTTTTATTGGTTAAAATAAATAAAATATTGCTCCAGTACAAACATATAGTTTAATTTTCTTCACATGTTGACCTCAACATTTCTTGAATATCTTTCAAGGGTGTCCTGGAATTTAATAATAACTCTTTCTCTTCGTTTAAAAAAGTTTCTCATCTGATGCCGCTATACACATGACAGATATTCAACAACTGTTGATATCATCACGTGAAGAAAATTAAACTATATATTTTTACTGGAGAAATATGCATATTTTTTTTGCCAAAAAATACTCTGCTACAAAAACTGCGAAAACACTGGCCTTATCTCGCATCCTCTTCCGTCCCACCTCAAGGTCATTCATTTGAATTAAACAACACTAGCTGAGGTAGTCCTAGAGCTTATGCTGATACACAATCTGACGTATTTACTATCATAAATGTCAACTTTTACAAGGTAGCCTCGAAAATCTATCGGTAGACCCATTTACATACAAGAACTCATTTTATATCACATTAACATACGGATATCTCCGATAGGTTTGCCGTCAAAACCGGTAACAGGTACAACTTTAACCCTGCTTCCTTCCAAACAATGTCCCGACAGTGGCCCATTTCTCTCAGCGTCTTATCAAGAATACATTTTTAACGTTTCCCAGTAATAATCCGAAATTCCCAATCAAAAAAGGGTCACTGGATATATCTTATGAGTTATCAAAAATTACACGTGCAGAATTTATTGCTTGGCGTATCGATTAAACTTTTTTTTTTTACAAGGCGTCTTAATACTTGTCAAGTCTTATCCGCATTGAGCTACCAAATGAGATACGGATGAAGAAGTGGGATTTACAGAAAAAAAAATCATGAATTTGTTTGGAGAAAGAGAGAGAGAGGAAGAGACTGGTAAATCATTTGGGATAAAACATTCTCAGTAGACCTATAGCCTGGACGGGAATAATACCCAGTCCTCCCCGTCATTGACAAACCAGACTTGACTATTTTTCACGTTTAGTTCGAGTGACCATCAACTTGGGCCACGCGATAGTAAATGTACTATTTAGAAGATTTTAATATAAAATCACGTATTTATTTAAACGGTCAGGATTATAGATGAACGTTTACAATAAATCAACATCAACTATAGCCCGCATCGGTGGCCGCATGGTCTAAGGCACTACTCTCACAGTAGACTAGACTGCCGATAAAGGGGAGATCAAGATTAAACTCTCAGTTGCGTGTAGTTTTTCTAAAATGGTTTTCCACCCTCCTTAAAGAAAATGTGGGTACACTTTCTCTAAATATAACCTTCTTAATTCTTAAAACAATTGGTTTATTACTCGAATGGGTATTAAGATGGCGTGCTAAAAACATTAATTCTATCCAGTCCACCTCATTATATTATTATTATTAGCACCGCGTCTTACTACCCGTTCGGGTTATACGCACTTACGCTAATGTGTAATGGTAGGGTGATTGTGAGATGAAATGGAGGACCTACAGTTTAACGTGGAATCCGAACCACGGTGGAGGCCTGGCATTCCACACATTCACAAGATGTATTGTCAGAGGTGAAGGAAGGGTTTAGTAATCAGATAAATCTATGCCGGAACCGAGGATTGAGCCCCGGACGCCAGCACAGAAGTCTGACACCTTACCCCTAGACCATCAGGTCACCTACCACCTCATTATAACCTATCCTTATTTTGAGCTAGCTCTATCCAGTACCCCTCATTACATCCTATGACCTATTCTTATCTTGAACTAGTTCTATCCAGTCCACCTCATTACACCATATCTCTTTCATGTTCATTCTAATGTTATCCTCTCATCTGCGTCAAGATATTTCCACTGGTCCTTCCCAATGGGTTCACCAGAACACGGTTCTAAAATATCTCATTCGCACTTCATGTCCTACCCACCGTAATCTATAGACTTGATTTTCCTAACAATGTCTCGTGATGAATGTATTGTATGTAACTCATCATTATGTACCTTCCTACACTCCCCAATATACTCATCCCTTTCTGAATCAATCTTCCTAGCCATTTTGTTTTCGAACACTCTAAATTTATTTAAGAGGCCATTTTTCACAACCAATTAGAACAACCGGTGACACTATTGTATTGAATATTCTGAGTTTTACGTTCCTTGACAGCAGGTGAGGCAAAGCTCATTAAACCACTATTTTTGTTGTTAATATTAAACGTTCCAACCCAGGTTAACAAAAGCAATTCATCTAGCATATTCATGGGCAGCTCCAAGCATTACCAAATTCAGGAACTAACTGGACGAGTTTTTGCCTGATCCATGAAATGAACAAGCGAAGAAGCCAGTTAACGGAATGGGCAGAAAATTGTCCAATTCATATAATAGCCAATTTCACTTTTGGGAGGTAACATATATACAGTATACACACACCTCAGACTAAGCGGAAGAAATTGATTTTAATATTATTTGGATTGGAACTCAATTTTATAAATGTCACAAAAGACTTAAAAGTTCCAACTTAAAAAAGATGGAGAGAAAAAAGTAATAGTAAGATATTTTTTTTTCTAATTCTAAACTTAAGAAATTAACTTAAAAAACTCCATCAGTTTACGTTGATACAATACATTTCTGATAGCTACAATCCGATTGATATAAGATTACTTTTTTTTTGACATTTACAAATGTTAATAAAACTATCTTAGTTTGACCAATACTTTAAATAATGTGATCTGCAGCGATCACTTATTTTTATAAAGCCTCAATATTAAATACTTATAAATTAAAACTAATAATAAAGCAAATTTTTATTTTTCTTGACAGCAATTTAATATGTTTGGATGATGCTTTGCTGTTCACTTGCAGCTTGCAAGACATGAAACAATCTGACAATTTAATCAATATAACATCCTCGTTGTAGCTGATCACCTTCTCTGTGACGTCCTCATGGTATAAAAGTCATGTTCCACCCACACCCACATTTTTTTTGCAACTTTATGAAGATGTCTCACTTCATGAGTGCTGTCACTCTGATACAGGCAAGATTTCCACCTAACA
Organism: Timema shepardi; assembly: GCA_902151425.1. NCBI lineage: Eukaryota > Metazoa > Arthropoda > Insecta > Phasmatodea > Timematidae > Timema > Timema shepardi. Next base: position 11,800 of record CABFVX010002869.1, on the reverse strand, counting down.
CATCTCCAAATAAGTACATGGTTCGTAAAACTTGTTGCGGCATGATAGTCGGGAATAGTTTGTAGGGGCAACTTATCAAAGGACCAAAACAACGCGAAGAAAATAAACAATTTGGACTAGAAAAAACATTATATCAGTAACGAAATTAAGATCTGTTTAAAATGCATGATAATCTCTAACCATAACTGATGTTCACTGAATCGGACGGAGTGGCAAAACACACAAAATCATTTTTCTTGTGTCATGATTATCTGAGATTGTGACCGGCTCATTACCATGATACTCACGTCCAGTTCTTGTAAAAGTAGACCTCCTAGATGAGAAATGGTTACTTTATCTCTTGAAGTATGCTATGTTGCTCTAATATGCTTCATTATTAATGTAGTTCTTACGTACACTTCAATTAGTGTATTCATTTACCCTACTAATCAGACCCATGGTTTAGTGATCAGTGCACCTGACTACGAGTCTTTGGGTACCAGGTTCAATCCCTGGCTGGTACCTTAGGTATTTTTCCCTAAAGGGGAATTACCCCAAAGGTCACCAGGCTTTGGTTAGTTAGCCTTAAGTTAGCTTAAAGTATTTCTACTGGTTCCAAACCCTCATACTCACTATCACCATCCGCTCATATCATCGAGACATGGAAACAGCCTCCACGGAAAGGATGTAAGATTAGTACATTCGGGCGTCCCCTTGGCAAGGGTACATTAGTACTGGCTAATATTTTCCCAAAATGGGCTACGATTGATGTAGTCCAGACACGCAATATTATTATTTATTTTTCCAACCATAAATTTAAGGCTTGATTTGCACGCTCACCGGAATTAGAGAGCAGATTTTTCCATAGCGATTCTAGGTGGTCGCCTAAGGCGTAAAAGGTTGTAAGGGTGAATTCCAATAAGATTTTCTTTTGTTATTGTTAGAAAATAGGTTTATATTTAAATAAGATAAGCCATTCATTTCTATATTAACAAATAACGTTATATGAATATATGATCTAATATATATAATAAACATCTAGACTGAAAGATTGTTGAAATACGAACCATTGATGAAAACTGAGGACGATTTAGACCTGGGTGCCCAACCTGACGCAGGTGTTTCTTCATTTGTTTCATGCGATTCTACCATGGTCGTATCAGAACCATGGGGAACAAACACGTCTGTTTTTGGTTTGTTATTTTACTCTAACTATATTTAAATAAATATACAAATATATACAAAAATTTAATCTAAAAAAACATATGCAGCCAATTCTTAGAAAACTAATCATTATAACCTCATTTAATTATATATATATGTATATATATATATAATACACCTATAAATCTAATAGATACACATTCACTGTTTCCTTACTAGACTCGTTTAAAATCAAATATTTTCAAATACCTAACATTCTATTATCCAATTCAATGTACTATCACCGTCCCCCATTAAATAAAATTCTGCTAAAGCAGATGCTGTATTTTAATTGTTAACTTTGTAAATTACATTCTCACATTGATATTAAAATTGTAAAAAATTGTTAACTTTAACATTTTATTTGTTTTTACTATACATCCATTACTGTTTCCAGCCTATGGCCTGGGTCAGTTTTTTATTCAAGCCCTATATTTTCCAATACCAGCCTGCTAGTCTTGTCGTAACTTCATATGCCTTATGATTTATCTTAAATCTAGAACAAACACAACAACTAGTCCACGGTCATTAATTCATCACTTTGAAAGGATAAATCCACATTTCACCAATGATACATCTTTCGGCCTTGCCTCGAACCGAACCTGGGCGGGACCCTTAGCTCACTAAACAAACACGCTACTGACTTAGCTAAGGTGTCAGATAAAAACTGTTAAATTGTAGACTGTATTATTTTAATCTTCAATCCACTTGATTTATATAAATTAATGATATATAGCGAGTAGTGTGCAATGCATAAAGTTGATTGAAGATTAAAATAATAATAATAAATAAATAATTATATATAAACGCTATAATAACTCATATCATTACTGGTGATTTCAAAGTCCATAACTTTTCGATTTGTAAGTACTGTGAATATATAACTATTTTATTTTCAGTGGCGTGGCAACATCTAGGGGCGCCGATGTGCCGGCCCTACCTATGATGCATAACTTGATTAAATGAAATGTTCACTCCGTTTAAGTTGATCTTGACGGATTACACTAGGCACCTACCTATCTTGTAGCCTGCACCATAGCGGAACAAAGCAAGTTGTGTTGGCTGCCTTTCGGGACTTATAAAATTTCTACCAGCTTCGGTGGCCGCATGGTCTAAGGCGCTACTCTCGCAGTAGACTAGACTGCCGATGACGGGGACCTCGAGGTTTGAATCTCGGTCAGGTTTACTGAAAGTTTTTTTTTCCTAAATGTTTTTCAACTCTTCCTTCCTATAAATATACCCTTCCAAATCTCTAAAAGCATTAGCGTAATTAGTACATAAGCATATAAGCCAAACGGGAAGTAAGAGCGGTACTAAAAAAATATATAAATATATAAAACAATACCGATTAAAATCGATCAAAGTGACCTGGTGGTCTAGGGGTAAGGTGTCAGACTTCTATGCTGGCAGCCGGGGTTCAATCCTCGGTCCCGGCACAGATTTATCTGATTGTGAGGAATGCCAGGCCTCCACCGTGGTTCGGATTCCACGTTAAACTGTAGCTCCTCCATTTCATCTCACAATCACCCTACCATTTCACATTAGCGTAAGTGCGTACAACCCGAACGGTTAGTAAGACGCGGTGCTAATAATAATAATAAAAGATCGATCAAGATAATTTTGGATTACAGTCAAATATTATTTCAAAATATTTGCTGTATTTGGGAGTTCAGAAGACTCAAATATCGATTTGATTTTTAATAGGTACCTATGTCGTTTTCTTACACGATCGACTGAAAATTGCCGTCAGATCGACCGGTCGATCGTGAGCGACTAAGTTGTCGACCTCTGCTACAGCTCAATACGATCTGCCAAGCTATTCGCGAACAATTCATTGTACGAGGATTATCTTTATATAACTTAGATACGTGTTCTGAATATACAGGGTGTTTCACTCGCTCTCGGTCCTTAAGTTTCTCTTTTAAATCTCAAACTAATGAACGTAATTGGTGTATGAGAAACAGTCAAGGGTCAAGAGCAAGTGAAACACCTGTAAAGAATTATATAATACACTCTTGATTTTTTTTTTCTTCAAAGCGAATCAAATTGTACATTTTGATTACGAGCTGGCGGACAAAAGCAGTCCTAACCGAGCATCCAAAGCCTCCCCCTGACATGTTCAGACCCCTCCCCCCTTTCCGATAGCAAACTGGTTGTTTTTAGCAACTCTATCAAGTTGTCAGCGTCTTGTTGGTCTATGAATATCTCGCCATCAACCGTCTTACAGCTGCAGAGGGGGTTTAAAAATACAGTCACCAGCCAGCCATGTTTAAATAAACTTGCAGGGGCCATGTGCTCGCTACCTCCTGCTTCTCCGGACTTATTTCACGTTAGATCCATTTATTATTTTTATTTTTACTTTTTGACGAATTCTTTGTTTCTCTGGTCGGTGAGGGGAGGGTATGTCTCTGGGTTTGCTTCGTAGGAGTTGGGGTCTCAAATACTCGTCTCAGTGACGACGAGGTGAGACAATTTAGAAAGTGCTACCACATACCATTTTCAAAGGAAGGGGCCTGTTAAAACCTTTTCTTATCGGTCAACATCGATTATATTTTATTATTGGTATTTTATAGATATTGGTGTTATCTACCAAAAGAGAAAGTTAAAGAGCACGGCTCTGCTTATGAAAATGGAACTGTATCTACACCGTAAGACACCCCCATCTCCCAAAATCTTAAATTTAACCCCCTCTTTTTCTCTTTCTATATATATAAAATTTATCTCTATATACAGTATATATATAAATTGTATATTATATATATTTATTTGTAAATCGGTGACCTGGCGGCCTAGGGGTAAGGTGTCAGACTTCTGTGCTGGTGGCCGGGGTTCAATCCCCGGTCCTGGCACATATTTATCTGATTACCAAACCCTTCCTTCACCTCTGACAAGACATCTTGTGAATGTGTGGAATGCCAGGCCCTCCACCGTGGTTCGGATTCCACGTTAAACTGTAGGTCCTCCATTTCATCTCACAATCACCCTACCATTACACATTAGCGTAAGTGCGCATAACCCGAACGGGTAGTAAGACGCGGTGCTAATAATAATAATAATTGTAAATCTAAAAAACCAACTAATTCACTTGGACCAAAAACATAATAAAGAGTGGTAATTGTAGGTAAATCAAAACAGAAAAATATTTGACATTTAGGCTACAGTGAGAACAAATAAATTTAAAATTATCCCCTGCTCTGCACAATAAGTGACTTGCAGCATTAGAGGAACAGGTTTTTTTTCTAGTGTGATTGATGGCCCAGTAACACACTTTCTGTATAATTTAACCATACTTTACTGATAACACTGATATCTCTCATGTTTAACTGATGGGAGTGGTAGCACGCCTCGCCATTTACTCTATTATTATTATTTTTTTTTTATTGCGAATGGCATATTTGACCGTGAGAGAGACAGTATCTAGTTCGTTCATCTGTGTATATAGATTCTTAACCGTTCTGTGGGAACAGAACGTTACCCAGAGTATATCTTGGAGGTTGTCCACACGTCATACCCGCTCTGTGGGAACAGAACGTTACCCAGGGTATACCTTGGAGGCTTGTCTACACGTCATACCCGCTCTGTGGGAACAGAACGTTACCCAGGGTATACCTTGGAGGTTGTCTACACGTCATACCCGCTCTGTAGAAACATAACGTTACCCAGGGTATATCTTGGAGGCTGTCTACACGTCATACCCGCTCTGTGGGAACATAACATTACCCAGGGTATATCTTGTAGGTTGTCTACACGTCATACCCGCTCTGTGGGAACATAACATTACCCAGGGTATACCTTGGAGGTTGTCTACACGTCATACCCGCTCTGTGGGAACATAACGTTACCCAGGGGATATCTTGGAGGTTGTCTACACATACCCGCTCTGTGGGAACAGAACGTTACCCAGGGGATATCTTGGAGGTTGTCTACACATACCCGTGATACGATGATGTGAGGATAGCGATTATGAAGACGCCAGTGGAAATCTTAAATCTAACTTTGCTTAATTAACCAGACTATGGTATCTAACAGTACACCTTTCGAGAAAAATACCTATGATACCACCGGAAATCGAACCTAGAACCTCTAGATCAGTAGCCAGGGTTGCTGACCAATATACCAAGATGTCTGTCATTAACTTAATGAAAATTGCGTTATTGGTTGGAGCAAGCTATATTTTGCGACGGCGTTTCGAGACGCGCATAGCCACGGGGTTAAATTGGACGACTACAACTCTTGATGACCCACACACACCAGGGGTGGGTCACACGGTCTAAGGTGTCAATCTCACGACATACTGTTTTTTAGGGTGGTGAGATTGGGGTTCAAATCCCGGCGGGAAGTTCTCTTTTTTTATATATACAAATGATTTTCCCCTCTCCTCCATGACAATTCGGGTATATATTTAATATAATTCTATCCTCATTCCTGCCTTATTAGTCTAAATATATGGACAGCCTGGATGGGCTGTAAGAATCTGAGTACGAGGTGGGTATAATCTCTCTGGTTGATGATAGGTTTCTATTCCGGCTAGGACAACATATTTATTCTTCACCCGCTTTAGTGGCGGAATGGTCTAAGGCGTCACTTTCATGTTGGAGCCCACAGCTGACGGGGAGATCGAGGTTTGAATCCCATCAGGCCTACTGAGAGTGATTTTTACTTACTAAACAGTATTTTCCACTTTCCCTTCAGGCAAATTTGAGTACACTTTCTCTAAATTCAACATTCTTCATCCCTAACACATTAAAGTTACCAGTAAATAAGATTCGTTTTGGTGGCCTCATGGTCTAAGGCATCACTCTCGCAATAGACTGGACTGCCGATGACGGGGTATATTGGGGTTCAAATACCTATCGGGCGTAGTGAGGGTAGTTTCACTTAAATTGTTTTTCACTCTTCTTTCACGCAAAAGCGGGTACACTCCCTCTTTAAATCTCCCTCATCCCTAGCACCTAAGTAAACAAGCGGATAGCCTGGACAGGTAGTAAGATGCGGTGATAAAAAAAGAAGAAAGAAGATCACTCATTGTCCAGTTAAAATTCCCATGGAAAGTATAAAGGGCAGCTTCTACGTGCAAATGGTTAATTGGGGACAAAGTGGGTGAAAACATATTATCATAGGTACAGTTAGGGTTGAAGGGTAGGATTAGCGAGGAAAAGTAGTGTTTTTTGCTGTTTTCATAGGAAAACTTTTTTTCTTTGCGAAAAAAATAAATAGAATATTAGTCCAGTAGAAACATTGAGTTTAATTATCTTCACATTATGATATCAACAGTTCATAAATTTGTGTCAAGGTTGTCCTAATATTTAAGAGCGTTCGTCATAGCAGGAGCTCCCGGCTTGCATCTGCGTTTGTGTGTCTGTGCGCGCGAGATATGAAAATAAAAGGTAAAAGAAAAATACCAGGTATACCAGAAATGTGTGCTGTGCATTCGTATTTGAACGATTACTCGAAATTTCTCCATGTGACGATGGGTCACAAAGCGACCAGGTTTCTTGTTAATAACTACGGTATGCTCCTATTAGGACAGAATAAAGATTTGTGCACAATTCTTTATCAGTGAAGCCATTCAAAAATGGTCAAAAACGGACTTAACATTGCAGTTTTTATCCGAATATAATTTAATATGTCAACAATGTTCAGTATTAGGGACTTCTATTAACTATGTATCTCCATTAATGTTTAATCTGAAAGAATCTACGTGCAATAGTGTTCGTGTAAAGTTACGATTCATAGCCGACTGTATCACAGAGTCGATGGGCATGTGACCATGCTCTTAATGACAACATTTTCTCTTCATTTAAAAAGTTTCTTGTATTATGCCGCAATTATTGTGACAGATATTCAACAAACTGCTGATATCACCATGTGAAGAAAATTAAACTCTACAAATGCTACATTTTATTTATTTTGCCGAAGAAAAAAAGAATTATTTGATATAAAAACTGAAAAAACACTTAACTTATCTCACATGCCCTACACTCCCACCTCAAGCAAACTGTTCTCAAACTGGCAACACTCCATGATATACCATTGGCTCGAAATTATTATCCTTGGTTGCGTGAGGTAATAATAGTAATAATAGTAAGTTTGCATTATATATATATCGGTTTGCTCGTAGGGGGCTCCATCCCCAAACCCCCAGTGAGTTTTCTTTGCGAGTTGATGTAAACTAATGTAACTCAAGAGCCGTTTTTTTTGATAAGTCTTACCGTTTATCCACAATAAACCTCCAAAGAAAGGTCCGCACAGACTTTAAAGTTTCTCCGACATTTTGTATTTTTTTTTGACGGTGGAGGGGAGGGGGGTTACATTTTTTTACTTTTTGGAATTTTCCCGTCGATTACAGGCTAAAATCTATAAGTTTGCCAAATTTCAAGTTTCTAGATCATCTGGAAGTGGGTCAACATTAATGTCAGTGAGTGAGTCAGCCATGTGGCTTTATAGTAGTATAATGGGTAGCTAAAGTCTGTTCAGCGTATGAATGGTTTTCTGAAAGGCCTTTTTCCCTACCCTAAATCTATTGTACATCAGGATATTGGTAGGAAAAAAGACCTTTCAGAGAGTAATTCCAACCGTGAATGAGGTATACCTTGGAAGAGCATTGGAACGTTAACCCAAAGGTTCAACATGTTTGGAACAAATTTCACAACTAACAATTTAGTTATTATTAAAGAGGACCGCTTCTCTTGTCTAGTTGTCAAAGTTTCTGTCTATAGGTCCTGAGATTCCGGTTTCGATCCCCGGTGCTTCGAAAACTAATCCGTGTAGCCATGGGTCTGGAATGAGGTCAACTGTTCCTCGTGAGGAGAAATGAGGAGCTACTTTAATAAAGAAGTAGCAGCTCTGGTTGATAAAGATTCATAGATTAACGGCTTGATGTGTTGACCACATGACACCATATATCCGCAAATATCGACACTATCATCGAAAAAAAGCGGCGGCCACTGGGTTGGCATGACTCTCTTGCGTGTTTATACGATATATTTCTATTATTATTATTATTATTATTATTATTATTATTATTATTATTAGCACCGCGTCTTACTACCCGTTCGGGTTATACGCACTTACGCTAATGTGTAATGGTAGGGTGATTGTGAGATGAAATGGAGGACCTACAGTTTAACGTGGAATCCGAACCACGGTGGAGGCCTGGCATTCCACACATTTGCAAGATGCCTTGTCAGAGGTAAAGGAAGGGTTTGGTAATCAGATAAATCTGTGCCGGGACCGAGGATTGAACCCCGGACGTCAGAATAGAGGTCTGACACCTTACCCCTAGACCACCAGGTCACCAATTTTACACGATAGAGTTTTTATTAATAAATACTGACATTAAAACTGTCGATTAATTGAACTATAAAAAAAAACATGTTTAGAACAATCTCAAACAACCATTGAGACTATCATGTTATGCAACGATCCGTAGTCTACGTTTAAAAATAAAGAAAGGCTAACCAAACTTGGGAGGCAAAGAGATTGGAATCGTAAAGTAGAGAGCTAAAAGCAAACAATAAATTAAATATCTCCGACACTCCGCTGTGAGGTATTATTGCGTTGTGTCTGCATTCCGTTCCAGTCGCAGAGATGTAATCAGCTGGACAAACCTCTTAGGAATAATTTAGCTGGTTCCAACACAAACTTCCTTTTCTACTAGCTTTCGAAGGGTTTGCCGAAGTGTGTGTACATGTATAAGTCGGTAGCTTCACTTTTGTCAACTTGTATTCATCTGTATGAAAGGGGGGAGGGTGGGAAATTTACACCTCAACTCAAATGCCATCAAAGGTTTAAAATTAATTACTAAAAATAACTGCAAAATTGGTGATCAAGTTTCAAGAAATTGTGTGGTTTATTTTAGTGTAAATATATATATGAAAGTTCTGACTGATTGACTCACTCATCATCGTATTTCACGAGCCCCTGGACATAGAATCTTAAAATTTTTCAGGGAGGTCCCTTTCAGTCCGTAGGCATCCAATAATAAGGGATTTTGTGAAATTCATTCTCTAAAGGGATGAAAAAAAAGGGGGGGGGGGCTGAAAAGATAGGCTTTTTCCAAAACTGTTTGAGCTAGAAACATGAAATTTGGCCTGAGTGCTCTTTATCAAAGCCGAAAAAATAAGTATTTGACTAATTTTATATATTAGCATCCTAAGGGGTAAATACTGGTGGTATTTTTTTTTTAAATAAGCTCGCATATAGCTGAAACCATTTAAGATAGAAACTTGAGACTAGGGGAAAATACTCTTCTCAAAAAATAAAGAAATATGTTTCCGACAGTTTTTCGAAAAAATCACCCAAGTGGGTGAACGGGTGGGTATTTTCGAGTCTGAAACCACTTAAGGTGCGGCAGAAGGGAATGCAAGTATTTTTACAGTTTTTTTTTATAGAATTGCAATTTTTTGTCCAAAATAAAACAAATATCTCTCCAGTAGCAACATAGAGTTTAGTTTTCTGAACATGCTAATATCAACAGATCTTGAATATCTGTCAAGGGTATCCTGGAATTTTGTCAAAACTTTTTCTCTTTATTTAAAAAGTGTAGACAAAATTCCCGGACAACCTTGAACGATATTCAAGATCCGTTGTTATTAGCATGTGCAGAAAACTAAACTCTATATTGCTACTGGAGAAATATTTGATTTATTCTGCCCAAATAAATGTAATGCTATAAAAACTGTACAACTACTCGCGCTCCCTTCTGCCGCACCTTACGTTAGAAACGTGAACCTCAGGGAAAATACTCTTACTAAAAAAAAGTTTGTTCAAAGGGTTTTTTGAAAGGAAAAAAAAACCGTGACAAACGGGGAGAGGGTTGGTTTTTCGAAAAACCACTGTATCTATGAAACCGCTTAATATATAAACGTGAAACACAGGAAGTATACTCTTCTTAAAAATAAATAAGTGTTCGATAGTTTTTCTAAAATGAAAATACCTGAACGAGTAAACGGGTAGGGGGGAGGTTTTTTTTTGCGAGTTTAGTTATATCTCTTTAACCTGTAAACGTAGAGATGTGAAATTTTGCAAGAATATTCAGGGGTTGAGGAAAAAGGGGTTGGTGTTTTTCAACATTTACCAAACTAATACAAACCCTTTATATAAGCGGACATCTAGATTAATTATCTGTGTGTTCTATAACTGCAATTCGGCATTCAGGCACTAAACATATTTAAGTCGGACCCTTTTAAATTTTAAACTGGAACTCCGGGATATATTGTGGAGAGGAGGGGCCTATAGGTAGAAAAGATTATCAATAAATTATAGCACATCTCTTTATTTTCGGGTAGTTTACTTAAGATGATACTTTACATAAACAAATATCTCCAACGTTTATTATATGTCTGCGCTACTCTTCAAGAGAAATAACTTATTTTCATAAAGTTTTAGGACTATTAAAAATAAAGAAAAATTATCTGAAATATATTTTAATAAAACCAACATCTTACTATCTATAAACAAATATTTATTTTTAAATAGAGATCGTAAAACTGGAGTTGATTGCCATGCTCTTTGGTAAGCGGTGTTGTTTCTTTTTTTCTCAATATGTAAAGTACATTATTACTTTATGAATGTTTTTGGTGGAATATGATAGGCTTTTCTTTTTGAAGTTTCTTCAATAATGTTTATTGTTTAGTTTAATTTATATAAAGTTTGTGCATTAATTTTTGTGCTGCAATGTAAAATTATTTTTAGATTATTATATTTATTATTATATTATTATATTTAGCACCGCGTCTTACTACCCGTTCGGGTTATACGCTTTATGTACTAATTACTCTAATGAATTAGGAATTGGGAAGATTGAATTAGAAGAAGCTAACCCGCATTTGCGTGGAGGGAGAGTGAAAAACCATTTAGGAAAAACCACCCTCAGTTCACCAGACCGAGATTCGAACCTCGATCTCCCCATCCTCAGTAGTAGAGCTCAACACGACAAGCGCGTTAGCCAACTACGCCACCAAGGTGGGTATATTCTTATATTGAATTGCTTTTTGATTTGTACATCGAGGGATTTGTACACGGGCTATTGGTTAGTCACTAACTAAAAACTATGTGTTGTGTTGTATGTCCTTCCGGGACTCTTTCTCCCCCTTTCAGTTACCCTAGGGAAGCATGGTTGCAAGCATGAGTTCATTTCGTGAGGTGAAGGGGTGTGGAGGGGGAGGGTTAAAACTTAAAATAAAGAAATCCAACAAATGTTTATATATTAATCAGGAAAAGCCCACACACACACACACACGCACGCACACTCAATGTTTTTTTTAAACTAGCAAAATGAAATTGACAATAATAACCAGAGAAACAAACATACACAAATACAACAATAAAGTTGTATTCACACAGAGAGGGCTGTACTCAGGCCGTGTCATGTCACTACCATTCACACAGAGAGGGCTGTACTCAGGCCGTGTCATGTCACTACCATTCAAACAGAGAGGGAGCTGTGCGTAGACTTATGTCGGATCACTACCATTCACACAGAGAGGGCTGTACTCAGGCCATGTCATGTCACTACCATTCAAACAGAGAGGGCTGTGCGTAGACTTATGTCGGATCACTACCATTCACACAGAGGGGGCTGTGCGTAGACTTATGCCGGGTCGCTACTATTCAC